>WEKY01020320.1:148331-182537 GCA_013390045.1 Picathartes gymnocephalus | reverse complement strand
TTTTTTTTTTTTTTTAGTAAACATTAGGGTGGTGATGACTCCACCTGTGTCATCGGATCAGCCTGAGTTTGGATCCTTAGTGTTTTGATCCTGATTTTTAGTTTGTGAAGCTTTTGTGCTGCTCAGAATTACAAACCTCTTCCCCAGCAGCTCAGGAGGCTCCTGGCCAGCTGCTAATCACTGATCAATAATTCATCCTGCCTTAAATCATTGACAACTGAGTCTTCCACTCAGTGACAGAAATCTGTGAGGAGACCACCTGTCAAGCATTGTTTTCCTACAGGTATTTTTCTTCCATAAATCTGTAATTTGTACCTCATGACAGGTGACGGTCAGAGTTGCTGAGGGCCAAACCATGGAGATGTCTTTTGTGAGCAGGTGTGGAAGGAACTTTGCCACCTTTGCAAAGCTTGGCTTGTGATCTAAAGGCCAAGTAAGGCAATGACCAAAATATCTCACTCATTAAACATTTCTAAACGTCATTTTTCACTTTTTATTAGGATGTTGTCTGTGCTCCTTCAGCTGGGAAAGAGACTCATGTGCTAATTCTGCTCAGCAGTGCCCTTCAGTTGAGCTCCCCTGGCCTGACCCTGCCCGAACTTGTACATTAACAAGTACTGGAAATTAAAAGAGAGAACTGGGAGTTAATCCCATTCTGTTTCTGCCATTGAACAGAATTTGTCTTCTTTTTTTCTGTATATTATTCCATATTTGGCTGTTTTGCTGTATACTATTGTATACCACATTTCTAGAGTACAGAATTTCCCCTTTTTTCTGGTGATAGACTAATAAAAGGTGAAACTCTCTTAACCTAACAAAAATTTTTGCTGCATCTTTCTGCCAGAATTAAATAAATCAGGTTCCTTGCTTGCCCCACTCACCAAAGTGAAACGAAAGTTTTCCTGTGTTCTCAGAGGGCTAGACAAGCTTATGTTTTGTCTTTAATGAGGTTATTCCCTTTCCTTGATCAAGAATAGAGATAATATTAATGTTGCCTGGGAAGAGAGACTATAATAATGGTAATGAAGTCTTAGCACAGAGTTCATCTTGGACTGTCTGTAAATAAAAATATGGAGCTTACCTTGTTTTCCAAGTAGCCCAGTTTTTCAGCTCAAAGGATATGATCATGAATTTTGTCTTTTAAGCAGGAAATATTTCTCATTTTCATTCCTTCCTCACCTCAGAGCAGTCGGGATGCATCACTTTCCACTGTGGCTGCTGAAGGGGGAGCAGCAATCGGCCACTTGAGTGAGGACTGAAATCACCTGGTTGTAGGGAAGGGTTTGTAGGCATCCACTGCACGTTTTTCGTGGAAAGCAGCAGTTTGATCCCCTTTTCCACACCCTTCCTCCCTTGCGTTCCTCTCTTAGGTCTATCAAGCAGAGGCATCTTCTTTCAGTATAGCAAGATATCCAAATCCAAACAGGGGTTACTGGCTCAGAAGCAAACTGGCTTTCCAAAAAGCTCTGCAAGTGAAAAGCCATTATCTTTATGATTTGTGATCAAGCCAAAGGAGATTCTGTCTCCAGAGCCTCACTTGTTCCATGTTCACAGCCTGGATGGAGGTGCCAAGTTAATAGTGAGGGGGCTGTGCCAGGCAGCATTTCACCAGTTTGAGTTAAGGAAACATTGTCAGCTCAACATTTCAATTGGAATGATTTTTAAAATCAGTTTTCTGCTACAGCACCTCATAAAAAGTAGAATTGATAAGGACTGAGGAGGGGGGTTGATCCTTTCTGTTGGAGGTGTAGGGGAGTTTTTCTTCTTTTCATTCCAAAGGGTGACTCCAGGTCGTGACTGCTGCCTGGGGGAGGTGATTTACAGTCCTGTAGGTCCTGTATCCTGGTCACTGCAACATCCACAGGCTGGATCTCCAAATGAGAACGATGCAGTCGCTCTCTCCTTCAGGCTGGAATCAGGACTTTCCATCCTGATGCACATCAGGATAAAAATGCCTGCTCTGGAGAAGCCACTGCAGCTTCTTTTTGGGATCCCACCCCATTCCCCACTGATGCAAGGAGGTCAGAGCACAATGAGTCCCTCCCTGCCCAGAACCCACGTGGCCAAGGAGGTCAGGCCACCACCAGCTGATCATGGAGGTGCCGGGGCTCCAGGAATGGGGAATGGGAGGCAGCAGCTCCTTCCCCAAAGGCACATCCTGCCCTCCAGTGTTCCTGAGGGAATGTTTGTGGTGCTTGCCTAAGTCACTGGAGAGGCATTAAAGTACTTTGAGGAGTGTTTCATACAACAAACTGTAAATAAAAAGCCTTTAATGATTTAAATAAATCCCTGTGGCAGGAATGTCTGATGTTAGAGGGGATTATCTGGATCAAACTTGTACTCTCAGAGCAGTAACACAGTCATTGCTCAGATCCTTTCACAGATCTCTGCCCACAAGATGTGTGAAATAATGAACTCAGATTCAGAGAAGAACCTGAATCGTGCTCCTTAATCCAGATTCCTTCCTCACTTTCCCCAATCTCTTCTTATTTTCCAAGATCTTTTCTTTTACCTACCCTCCCCTCATTTTGTTTTATAAGCCCATCAAGCTGGGAGGGCATTTTGTCACCTCCAAAATAGGTAGCAAGGATTGTATTTGAGAAATTGTTCCCTTTTAGTCATTAATTATGGAATCATTTAGGGTGAGAAAAACCCCGAAGATCAGGGAATCTTAAAATATCCTGAGTTGAAAGGGACCAACAAGGATTGTTGAGTCCAACCATTAACCCAGCCAAGGCCATCACTAAACCATGTCTTTGTCTCTGACTTGTCTTTCGAGGGAGGAAATAAACAGGTTCATAGCAGAGGTTCTGTTGATAATAAGGGAGGAAGGAGTGTCTTGGTACAGCAATTACAGGAACCTGATGGTGGGTTGGGACATCTCCTCATTTCATGGTGCCCTTGTGAAGAGGGAATAAAATGAATACACCTTCACTTCTCCTGGGAGAAGTATATTTATGGTAGAAAACAAAAGAAGGCATTTCCAATGTAGTCTGTGCTATCTTGCATCTGAAATTCAACCTGCACGCTCTGTATTATAAATGTTTCACTCACAGGAAGCCTTTTTCCCCATAGGCTTTCTGTAAAAAAGTGAATAGATACAAAGACTGTGGCACAGGGAAATGTTTTTGGATATGGGGCACGTTCATCTGTCTCACAGCTGTGCTGTGGTTTTGTTTCATCACACTTTTCTGTCAATCAAGTATTTGAGAATGAAACTCAGAAAAAGAAACTGTGCATGTAATAAAGTTCAGTTCTAAAATATTTCCAAAGTGGAGGCCTGTCCCCCATGGACATGAAGCAACAAAATGAACTGAGAAATGTTTTCATATGTTACAGTAACAAATTCAGCCTTCTCTTCTTGAGCTGTTGCTCCAGTTGTGCTCTGAATTTTAATCCCTTCCTGCCTTCCCAGAGAAATGCAGGCAGGTACTGAGCATGGATTCCTCTCTGGCTCTCCAGGAGAATGGCTGATGCTTTTCCTTTTCAAACCATCTCTTCACTTGAAAAACTTCAGCACTTGTCTGCTCATATCAAATCTTGAGCTTTGGCACAATTTTATCCAAAAAATGCAGTTGGATCCCCGCAGAAATGACTGTGTGCCAGGCTGTCTGCGTTTAGCCTTCGCTTCTAGGATTGCATAGGTGGGGCCTTCTCAGATTCCATTTGTGTCTTTGCATCTCTGCAAAAAGTTGAGATTGGGGAGTGCAGATGTCTCCTCGTTCAGGGTGGTTGGCACTGGCAGATGCTCCATCAGCGCCTCATAATCCGCACAGGCAGGCAGTGAACTGTCAAAAGGATCTGAAATATTGCTCTCAGTCTAGGGCAGACAGGAATTTTTGATTATTTTATGTAATCTTGGCACTTTGAGAAACTTTGTCTCCACCATGAAAAGCTTCAGTGGTTTTGTCATTGAAAAGATGTCAGCACAGAGCTCCATGTTCTCCACTTCCATGCAGTTCGCAGAACCACAGACTGGGTTGGGTCAGAACGACCTTAAAGCTCATCCAGTTCGAAGCCCCTGCCATGGGGGTTCTCCATGACGTGTCTTTGTGTGTAGCATTAATGGCACATGGCAAAGGTTCCTGGTCTTTGGTGAGAGCATAAGGGAAAGGCACAGGAGGGTAAAGCAGCTGGTTCTGAATAATGGAGGTAATAAAAAACACAAAACCAGATAAATTCCACAAAACTCGCACACACCCCCACATACGACATTCAGTGCACTCAGATACCTAAACACACACAGAGGTACATATTTACATGCAGTGCTTTTAGTTGTATATTTAGATATGATGATAACTGTTTCCTTGGTGAAGTCCTTAAAACAGGATTGGGCTGTGCCACTGAACATGATGATAAGGAAATGCCTGGTGGATTTAAGGAAGTACTTGGTGAGTTTAAGAATTCAATTAATTCTTTGGCATTTTCTTAACAGCAGATGAAGTTCTCAACACGTAATTTATAATTTAGTATCTAGCTGCTCTTCCCACTTCCTTTTCCAGCAGAGGATTTCTAACTGTGGAGAAGGATGGCAATGCCCTAACTTACAATGCACCTGTGTGTTCTCCCCTTTGTGCAGCTCCAGAAAGAGCCCATGCAACAGCTCAGTGCTGAGTGACGCGAAGCGACCGGCGGAGCTGATCGGCCAGGAGGTGGTTCTGGTGTCCTTCCTGCTGCTCCTGCTGGTCTGGTTCCTGAACCGCGAGTTCGAGGTCAGTTACCGGCTGCACTACCACGGGGACGTGGAGGCCGACCTGCACCGCACCAAGATCCAGAGCATGAGGGATCAGGCTGACTGGCTGCTGAGGAATATTATCCCGTACCACGTGGCTGAGCAGCTGAAGGTGTCCCAGAGCTATTCCAAAAACCACGACAGCGGCGGGGTGATCTTTGCCAGCATCGTGAACTTCAGCGAGTTCTACGAGGAGAACTACGAGGGTGGCAAGGAGTGTTACCGAGTCCTGAACGAGCTCATTGGGGACTTCGACGAGCTGCTGAGCAAACCCCACTACAGCAGCATCGAGAAGATCAAAACCATCGGGGCCACCTACATGGCGGCGTCAGGGCTGAACACCTCGCAGTGCCAGGACAGCAGCCATCCCCACGGGCACCTGCAGACCCTTTTTGAATTTGCCAAAGAAATGATGCGGGTGGTGGATGACTTCAACAACAACATGCTGTGGTTTAATTTTAAACTCCGGATCGGCTTTAACCACGGCCCCCTCACGGCCGGGGTCATCGGCACCACCAAGCTGTTGTATGACATTTGGGGGGACACTGTGAACATCGCCAGCAGGATGGACACCACCGGCGTCGAGTGCCGCATCCAGGTGAGTGAGGAGAGCTACCGCATCCTCAGTAAGATGGGGTATGACTTTGACTACAGGGGGACAGTCAATGTCAAGGGGAAGGGTCAGATGAAGACCTACCTGTACCCCAAGTGCATGGACAACGGGATTGTGCCACATCACCAGTTGTCCATATCTCCTGACATTCGGGTTCAAGTGGATGGCAGCATTGGGCGGTCTCCAACAGATGAGATTGCCAACCTGGTGCCTTCTGTACAGAATTCTGATAAGACAGCCCATGGCACAGAGAACTCAGAAGCCAAGGACATCCTTCCTTCCACCAGGAAGCTCCAGAAAGATGCGGCGAAGGCAGAGGAGAGGTGCAGGTTTGGCAAAGCCATGGAGAAGGATGACTGTGAGGAAGCGGGGACTGAGGAGGTCGATGAACTGACAAAGTTAAATATCTCTAAGAGTGTATGATGAACTGTCAGAGTTGCATGAAGTGCTCTGTCCATAGAAACACACAAACTTTTGCAATTGGCAGTTTTCTTTTTCAAGAGAGACCTTCTCCACACCTGGGTTGTACGTTTGTGTTCATTTCGGCGCCTGGGGCTGTGTGGATCATGGCTCTTCAGGGCTTGTTTTCATCCATCTCTCTCCTCCATGCCCCAAATCACATCCCAAGCTCCCCAGCTCCCTGTGCAACCATCTTACAGCTGAGTAGAGGATATTAAGTGCCTTCAGATATACTCCATTGGACTCCCTGTCAAGGTACAGAGGCCCCAAGTGAAATCATAGCTTTGGGTATTTATCTAATTTTAAAGAAAAGAAAAGCTGTGGTTATATCATTTTTATTGTTGTTTCTCACAAAACACTTTTTTTGGCTAATGCAACTCCTTGGGTTTTTTATATCTCTCGGAACAATGTTTTACTGTTATCAGACCTTTTGTATGTAACACACAGACATGTGCATGTATCTACCGTATGAGACTGCTATAAAGTGCCAGTAATGCACCACAAGAATGTCTGGGCGAGGGGTGACACACTTTGGGTCGGGCTGGAGGGGGAGTTGTGCTGTGGCTCAGCCTTTAGTTAGGGCAGGAGGAACAGCTGCTGTCGTTCTGTTCTCCTTTCCCGATGCTTTCTGCAGCCTCCATGTGCCATCGTGTGCTTTGGATACAATTCTTTTCCATATAGCCAATGACTTACTGATCCGTGGGAATGGAAGGAGGGTTGGGACAGTGCCAGCTCTGGGGACAGGTTTCCAGAAGCAGAGGAGAGACCACGGGAGTGCTGCAGTTCAGGGCTCCCGGCTCCATACGTGGCTCAGTGGCGAAGGTAGGTGACATCAGTGTCTCTGAGCTGATTGGAGAGAGAGAAAGAGAGAAGCAAAATAAAAGTTTTGGGAATGCCTTTATTTATTTATTTATTTATTTTATTCCTGTTTGGTTTTTTGGGTTTTTTTATTTCATTTGGGAATTTTCACAGAAGGGATTGGGAGAGATTAATTGTTCATGGGTTAACAGGAGTAATAAGACAGTGTTTGAGCCTCTTTGAACTACCAACCACTGTGAGGATGTTACCTTAGGCAATATTTTTTTCCAAGCTGGTGACACTTTGGAAGCCACCAAAACACAGTTGAGTATCCCAGCTTCCCTCTGGACTGAACCAATGGTGCTGCACAATATTTTTCAGGATTTTCACACACACAGACACACACACACTGCTTTTGCAGCAGGGAAGAGAACAGAATGCTCCCTTCCTGCTGCTGAAAGCAGGAATAGGGAAAAGAGTCCTTGTAGTGAGCTGAGAAGCACAATCATTTCCCAGTCCTCCGGATGGTTCCATGCAGGTCCCTGGGAGCAGAGGCCTGCGGGAGCCTGGGAGCTGCTTGCACAGGGGGAGCTGTGGGATTGGGGGCTTAGGCTGTGCCAGTCTGCCCTCTGCATGCTTCCACCACCTCCCTCTCTGGCATTTGATGCCCTGCTGGGGATCATATTGACCATTCAACTATTCTAGTTCAGCCAACTCCCTCTGACACCAAATAAAGTGAAAGGATTTTTGTGCCCAAAACAAGCTGATCAGCCAGGGAAGAGCTGGGGAAAGGTGGTGCTGCACTGGCTGTGTGGTGCTGGGGGCTCTTTCCATCTGAACTCGAGTGAGAATGTATTGATTCTTCTTCTTATCCCCATGTGATTTTGGGGTATGAGTAATAAATATATCCATTGTGGAGTTCCTGTTCAGCTGGTGGAGATCCATCTCCACTCCACAGTCAGCACGGAGCCCATGAAGCCTTTATCAGATGTGAGTCTGTGGGATTTCTGGATCTTAGTTAAACAGAACTCTGCACACTGGTCCTGCAAAGCTGCTGTTTATGCATGTCAGTATTCCATTTGATAGGAAAGCTGTTCAAAACTCATCTTCTTTGCTCAATCTGCCAGCACACAACAAACCAGGGGATCCTCACCCCCAAATCCCTGTGCCACAGATGCTGTTGCCTGTTTGGAGGCTGTTCCCGATGAGCAGCAATGTGAGGTGGTTTTGAGTGCACAGTTTTCCAGCAGCTTCCTTCTCCCTAGGTTACAATTCCCTCCTCCCCATAGTGGGTTGCACTTCCAGCTTTCAGGTAGTAATTCTGCAAATACCTCTTGCATCCAAAGAATGTATTCCTGAAACCATTGTTAGGGTTCTTGGTTTAGTTAAGGTGTGTCAGTATTCCTTTTCCTACAATCAAGGAGCTAACATGATCCAGAGTTGTTTACATGCCTTCTAGTGTTATGTTATTGTCTCAGAGTCGTTCCAGCCTTTCTCCTTGTCACTTCTTTCTCCCAGTTTTATAGACCCTGCCTATCCT
The DNA here is from genome assembly GCA_013390045.1 of Picathartes gymnocephalus. Classification (NCBI taxonomy): domain Eukaryota; kingdom Metazoa; phylum Chordata; class Aves; order Passeriformes; family Picathartidae; genus Picathartes; species Picathartes gymnocephalus. The sequence continues at coordinate 174,395 of WEKY01020320.1, read as the reverse complement.
TGCTCTCTCCCTGCTCAGCTGTGTGCAAGGGCAGAGCTTGGTCAGGACGCGCCGGCTCCTTGAGACACTGCACAATAACCAAACCTCCTCCAGCCCTGCCCTGCAGCCCGGGAGAGGTTGGCAACCTATGCTTAAACCCAAAAGGAAAAGGTGCTGGAATGAGACCCCGGACACAAAGCACCTTCTTCTTCATTGTTCAAGCACTTCAGGACGTAAAATCCTCTTCTTCCAGCCTATAAATTACACAAGGCTCCCGAGCTGCCGTGGTGTGGGGCTGTGGGAGTACTGCTGGGTTTGTGGGAATATCCGAATACCAAACCCCACACCCACCCAGGGCCTCTCTTTGTCGGCACAAAGCAAATAAAGGCACTGAGGACAGCAGCACTGGTAGACTCTGAAATCAAGGGTTGTTGTCTGCTCTGGAACTGCCAGTGATGTTACTCTGCCTTAACTCTGGATTGGGAAAAGACTCCTGATGGGCAACCCATGGTGCCCTGTTTGCTCATTGCCAGGCCAGCAGCAAGAATCCCACAGCTGGGGCTGCAGGGCTGCCAGGGGTTCAGTCTCTTCAAGACAGTGCAGTAACCAAATCAAGAAGTTCAGTTCTCAATGGATGATTTGGAGGGGGAGATTTTCCAGGCACAAGGAGATACCTGTTTCTGTTGCAAACCAGTGCAAGCTGAACCTTCACACCTCCCCTTATGCTTTTGAAGTTATCCTGACACTAAAATGACTCCGGGGGCGTTTCTAGCAGTGTTGTGTGGCTCTGCTGCAGAATTCCTGACACGTGTGCTGGTGGGAGGCCACAGGCAAAGTTCACTCCATTAAGATCCCTGTGGTGTGTGTGCTGTTGGTGCCAGCAGTGCTGTCAGTGAACATGGAGAGTTGGCTGGGTCCCCAGGGGTTTATTCCACAAGGACAATCCCTGGGTGGCTGCATTTTCAATCTTTAGGGTGGTTTAATGGCAATGATTTAAAAATGGTCCAGAGTAGAGGGTTGGGGAGATTGCTGAGTATTTGTGAGCCCTGTGTTGCCTTCTGCCACTTGCAGCACCTGCTCCAGAGTGCAGAGTGACAAGGAGTGCACAGAATATTGTCAGCAGTGAGGATTTGATCTGCTGCTAACACATCAAAATGCTTTTTCCTCCCTGCTGCTCCTGTGAGAGATTTCTCACTGAGAACCAGGTAAATGTCATTCCCATTGATTAACTTCTGGCATTGGGATTTTGAGAAGAACAGATTTGCCTGTTACTTCCCAGGATTTGGGGCCATTCCCCTTTGCTGGAGGTAAGGTGAGCACTGTGAGCAGGGTGGGACAGTGCCGCTGTCTGGCTGCAGCTTCTTCTGTGTCCCCGGAGTGACAGAATTAGGGGAGGAGAGGGTGGAATCCCCAGGGGCTTTACAGAAAACAAGTATTTGGATACTTTTCCTTTAGGGCTAAAACACAGAAAGGAGGTGCCCAGAGGAAAACTGAGGGGAGCTCCAAACCAAACCCTGTACCCGTAGCAGCTTTAGCTAAAGAGGAGTTTATTTCTGATAAAAGGCCAAGTTTTTAGGGTTTTGACATTTTAAAATGGCTTACTCTGACCTGTTTCTAAAAGTTTCATTCTGAATACAGCAAAAGGTGTTGCAAAGGAGCAGTTAATTCATGTCACAACATCTCAAGAGGCTGAGGGTGCTTGAGGTTGGCTGTAATGCCTTTGGCTGTTTAAATCTGCACCTTGACTTGCGGGGGGTTCTGCCAAATTTAAAGACCCTGTTTTCTCCCTTCTTCCTGGCTGTGGTCTCATTTGCTCCATCTGGATGGGACACAGAGGTGGCTGTTGCCTCCCTGCTCCTCACCTTTGGAAACCTGTGTCTTCCTCATTGCCTGGCAGCAGCTGAGCTGAGCTCGCAGCTCCGGGTGCTGCTGTTGCTGCTGGTGCCTTCCTGTGTCCTGAGGAAAGGGGAGATTGTGTTTGGTTTGATGTCTTGGTCCATTTTGTTTGGTCACAGCTGCAGCTTCCTCCTCGTGGTGGTGACAGAAGATACAGAAGAGGCATGTCCCTGCAGTTAAATTTAAGAATTAAATTTTAAAATGCAGTTGTTGTTTCTTGATGTGATTTTTCCAATTGCTGGAAATGCCACAGGGGTGGTTTGACTGTAAGTACAGAATTATTTGCATGTGGGAACAGTCAAGGTGGAGGTACAGGGATGACCCAGTGCCATCTCAATGCCCAGGCAACTGTAAAAAGCCAGCTGAAGTCTCAAAGTAGTGCTGAGACTTGACTGGCTGGTTGTGAAACATCAATTTGGGCAGGAAAGTCATTTGCTCCAATGTTTTTCTCCTTTTGAGTTCTCCCTGCAGGCTGTAGCAATCCTTGGTTTGTTTCCTGGGGTAAAACTTGAATTGCCCTTTGCTATTGCTGAGACTGAACTCTGCAGGTGGTGGCAGTGGAATTCTGCAAAATCCTATTAAAAAGTTGGAATTAGTAACCATTACACATCAATTCCTGCAGGCCCTGGAGCTGTTTGAGTGCTGCCATAGTCTGAAGGTGTTTTGGTTCAGAGCTGTGGGTGGGACACAGTGCCATGCTTTGGCTCTCTATGGTAACGTGCTTCCATGTCTGGAACTGGGGAGACAAGGAGAAGGGAATGTGCAACGAGCTGCTGGGTGGTTTCAAGGGCTGATCTGGATGTCCAGGAGTGCTCTACAGGAAGATGTCTCAGGTGTGAAGCAGAGCTTTGGCTTCCTGTTCTATTATTGTGTTCTAAGGGCAGGGGACCAGAGAGCTTTAAAATGGGCTGATTTTATTAAAATCTGTATTAACACCACCATCTGAACTCTGTCCAGAGAGTTTTATTGGTGCAAGTCAGACAGCAGGAGCTTATTGTCTTTGTCATATTTAAAGAGTTCATTTAAAATCAAACGTCAGGCTCTGTAGAGGTTGAAGGAGAAAATAACACAGGGATGGAGAATGTCTTGACAGCAGGGAAGTTTGAGGGTGCCGTGGGAAGGAGGTTTGAGGTGCTTTACAGACACTGGGTAAAGCTCTGGTAGGAAAAACAGTACAAATATTTTGTATAAAATCTTTTTCAAGTCTTTTTGGTGTGAACTCAATTTCTGTCTCAGCCTTGATAAGGGGCCGGGCTGTACAATATGTACAGAACTGTTTGCTCCTTGCCTTTGGGAGTCAACATTGGCTTGGGAGAAAGATTAGTTTGGACAAAACAGATTGGTGGGAGATACTTAAAGCTTTTTTTCCCTGGTCCCTTATTGTAGCTGCTAATCATTTGCTGCCCTAACCCAGCTGCCCAGCCCGAGGCTGGCAGGGGCTGGAGGCAGGTGCCCGGTGTCTTCCCACACATCTGCTCCAGAGGTGGAGCTTGACATCCTCCTCAGGAGCTGTCCCACGTGCCAGTCTCCACACTGGAGAGCAGTGTCTGAGGAAGCAGTGGGTGTTTTACACACCTGGAATGGCCCCATGGCTGCTGTTGGCCTCTCCTGTCTCAGCCTTGGCATTGCTTGCTCCATTTTCTCCCTGTTTTCTGGCTCACTGCAACAATTTCACAGAATCCTAGAATAGTTTGGGTTGGAAGGGACCTTAAACTTCATCCAGTGCCACCCCCTGCCATGGGCAGGGAGACCTTCCACTACCCCAGGTTCTTCTAAGCCCTGTCCAGCCTGGCCCTGGACACTGCCAGGGATCCAGGGGCAGCCACAGCTGCTCTGGGCACCCTGTGCCAGAGCCTCCCCACCCTCCCAGGGAACAATTCCTTCCCAATATCCCATCCATCCCTGCCCTCTGGCAGTGGCAAGCCATTCCCCCTGGTCCCATCCCTCCAGGCCCTTGTCCCAAGCCCCTCTCCTGCCCTCCTGGAGCCCCTTTAGGCTCTGGAAGGGGCTCTGAGGTCTCCCTGGAGCCGCCTCTTGTCCAGCCTGGCTTCAGAGCAGAGGGGCTCCAGCCCTTGGAGCATCTCCATGCCCATAATGGATTTTAATGTCCAGAAATTGCAGCATTCACTGAATTGAGGAACTGCAGAGAAGGTCGTGGCAGGGAACAGTTAGTAAAATTTTAAGTTCCCACTCTAATCAGTGATGCTCTGACCGATTTGTTATCCAGCTCATTGCTGGACATGTAGTGGAAGCCAATGCCACCACTTGCATGTCACTGATTTGGCCATCAATTCTCAAATCCTCCTTCAGATGTCAAAACAAAGTGACTTTGTCAGGTTTTTCCTTGTTTTCCTCCCTCAGTTACTCACATCTTCACTTGTTTCTACCTTAGTGTATCAGCTCCATGTTAGTTTGGAATTTAAGATGGCTTGTATTGATTTGTGCTGAGATACAGCTCAGGGCAGGGAAGGACGCGGCACGTGGTCCATGTGTGGGTGTGCCCGGGGGGAAACACCTCTTCAGTGACCCTGAAGCTTTGCCTTTCCCAGGTGAGCCCAGAGCTGTGTTTAGGGTTTATTTCCAGTACTGGCTGTACCTACCACCCCATCATGTCCAAAGGAGGGGGTGGCAGCACTGCCAGTTCTGCTCTGTGTTGCTGCCTCAGCCAGGGTTTGGCCACTGCACAGGTACTGGCACAGTCCCACCGGCACCAGCAGATGTTCCAGGAGCCCACAGTTACCAGTGACCCTTTCCCCAGTTTAATTGCTTCTGTTTCAAAGCCCACACTGATATACAGATGTATAATACATATGCTGAGACAGAGACCTGTTACACCCTACTGCGAGTACAGCTTTAAACTTCCAAAGTAATAAACTCTTTCAAGCCAAGAGCCTTAACAACTCCAACATCTGCTGAGACAAGAAACACAGTTCTAAGTCTGCGCTGAATATTTGGGAATTCTTCCTGCTCAATGGCGCCTGTCTCTGATTTGCAAGGAGGCAACAGCAGTGTCCAAAGATGACAAGGACCTTGGCCACCCTTGCTCAGTTCCCCAGGAACAGGTAAAAAGCTCCCCAGTTGTGCTCTCAGGAAAGTCACCTCACTACCCAGTGCCGGCAGGATGGCTTTAGGTGTTGTATTGCTCAGGAAAGCTCTTCTTTCCATGAACCAGTGTTCTTAGCTTAGGATAAGACATTGTCTTTGCTGGTGGCAGGGGCTGGATTCCTCCTTTCTTGCCCTTTGGTACTTTCAGCACTGGTGGGGACAAGGCAGGGATGTAAATGATGGGAAAGGTGGGTCAGTTGGGAAGGAGCTGGATGTGCCCCCGGAGCCAGCCCCAGTGGAGGAGCTGCTATGGAGGTCCCCATAGTGGTGCCTGGGCAGCAGCAGCTCCAGCAGCCTAGCTGCCCCTCAAGCTGGGGAGGTTTGCTCCAGGGCAGCATCCTGCTGCCTGCTCCATGCAGCCAGTCCATGGAGACCTTGGTAAATGCACGTTCCCTCCTGCCTGTGGGTTTGCTTTTCTCTTGGAGCAAATTTCAGCTGGTTACTGAAAGCCTGCACTAGAAATCAGAGTGCTGCGTCTGCCGGCTGGGGCTGGGGGTAAGGGTTGGGATTGGGTCTGCCCTCTGTCCACACAGTGACACCCATACATCCCCTGTAAAAGCCATCTCTGGGTGTTGAGGGTGGTGGTACCTGATTACAAACAGCCTGAGAGAGATTATTTTTGGAGTGATTGCTGAAACCAGGGTTGGCTTTGGTTGGCCGAGGGCAAGGAGTGGGCCTGGGAGCTGGCAGAGACCCCCGGGCATCCCCTGCTTCCTTGGGAAGCTCCCTCAGCACTGACCCAGGGCTCCAACGCTCCCTGTCCTTGCATAAGCACACATGGGGATGGATAGAAATACAGATTAATAGAAAGCATTAATTGAAAATGCTAGTGAAACATTATTGAATTACTAATTGAAAATTAATTGAGAACAGTTTCCAGTTAAGGTATTTAAAAAGGCAAGTTTCAGTGTTTTAAAGTCTCCAGGTTAGCTGGACATCATATTTTCCTGGTATCTCTGGTTCCTTTCCCTCCTGCCCAGCACAGCCCATGTTCCCCACCTTCTCCCTCCCTCGAAGAAAGAGAGAACCTCTCTGTTTACACCCCCTGCTGGGGCAGCCTCGCCCGGGGCTGTGCAGGGGGACGGGGCTTCCTCGCAGCAGCCTCACTGTAAATACTCTGCCAATGCTTCGTGGACAAACCAAGATGGCAAAAAGTCGTATCTGTGAAATATTAAGCTCTGTGTATATATAGATCCAACGCGTATTATCCGCAGCTCTGTAATCAATTGTATATTAAACTGTTCCACTGTATGGCCGATCATTTCATGCTCTCCTAGATGTAGAAAAGCTGAGAAGTAATTCACAATACACTATGTCAACTCCAAATCGTTTTGCTTTCGTATTTTTGCTCCAGCCCCGCTTCTGCCACAGCCCTTGGCGCAAGATCTGGAAGAACAGTTTGGTTTTTCAGCCCTTTGTTTTGATCTGGCTTTTGACAATGTTTTTTTGATAATCATGAAGCCACCAAGTTAATTTTTGATTAGGTGCATATTTAGGAGACATCTTAAACACGGAAGGGATTTGTCACATAGACATGCTGCACTTCGATGTGTTGGTTGGCAGTGAATGACCTTCCTATTCCCAGTGCCGGGTGAGAAGATGACTCCTTCCTAACTTCTCCTCATTTTAATCCAGTTCTGAAGCGTTGGGAAGGGGCCATGCAGCTGCCACTGGCAGCACCTCTGCAACCACCATAGGCCACTGCTGGGCAGAGCTTTTCCCCACAGGGAGCTCATGTTGGCAAAACTGGGGATGAACTTTAAATAGTTATTTTTCTCTTTGGCAGAAAACATTGATGGTTTACTCTGGAATTCCAGTGCCTTATTCAGATCCCCTTAATTTTCTTGGAAAGGGCAATGAGGCAGTTTTTCTGGAGTGAGTGTCCACAGAGCAAGGACTGGCTGAGCAGGAATGGCTGGGTGAGAAGAGGAGCCTTGATACTTCCAAAACTGTGATCTGGCCCCAAGAGCAAACCCCGTGTCTGTCTCTCTGTCCCACATCCCTCACCTATCTCGGGGTTTCTTGTCAGCATTCTACTTTGTGTTCATCGGGTTTCACTGGGGGATGAAACCCCTAATAAAGCCCTGAGCCCTTCCCAGTTAGGGTTTGACCTGGAAGGTGTTAAGGTTTCCTCTGGATCCTGCTGCCTGTCGATGACCAGTGACCCACCACCACTGTGTCCTGCAGCACCAAACCTTCTCACCAAGCAGCCACAGCATCTGAATGTGTCCAAGCCATACTGTCCAGCTCCCCTTTCCCTGCTCTCCCTCAGCTGCAGCAGCCCAAGAGCTGCTGGAATCAAAAAGAGGCAGTGTCCAGTTTCTCTGGGTCCCAACTGATTCTTTTCCCCCCATATTTTGAACATTTGCTTTTTTCCCACAGACCAGGTAAGTATCAGAGCACATCTAACACCTGTGGTGCAGTTGGCACCACAGCCAGCATTTGCCCTGGGCTCCTCAGTGCCAGCCCAGTGTTTAATGCCAATAGGGGTGTGTAGGCTTTGCTGGGGTGTTCCCAGGTATTCACCTTCTGCTGTAGGTGAAAACTGTTCTTGTGTTGTCCAGTCAGGTTCTGATTGTGGATCACGGTGATTGTCAACTGCCAAGGGATATTTTTTAATAAATCTGATGAAGGTATTTCAAATTAATCTAGTCTTCCTGTTTCCAGTTTTTCTTGTCCTGGGTAAGCCCATGTTAAAGTTTCTTTTCTCTCTGTACTTTGGTTTGTGGTCAGGACATGTCCTACACCGATGTTGGGTGTATTGAAAGACCCACCCTGTGCATGATTAGTTTGTGTGGGGGCTGTGTAACAAGAAAAGCCCAAAAATCTCTCAGGGAGTTGTTTCACAGTAATTCCTGAAAATCTGGGCTGTGTTTGTCCATAGTGAGCCTTGGGTTCTTGGCCTGCTGCCATGGTGTGCTCAGCCCAACTGGGCAGTGGGGGACAGCAGGGCCAACCCAGAGGCTGTTCTGTGCCTCCCACCCACAGGTGCTACCAGGGATCTGGCACCTCAGGCGTGCTGCAGCAATGGGATCTCTGTGGGATCCACTGGCTTTTTCCTCCTCTGTGCTCCAGGATTGTCCTGGGTGCCAGGAAGGTGAGAGGTGCCTGACCCCACAGATTATTGATGTGGAGGTGGTCCCAGGTTCTGCACCACCCGGCTGTGCCACTCTTGGGGTCTCCACTTCTGAAGAACCACCATCACCTCAGGGATAATGGAGAGATGCTGCAGCACCTGGAGACCTCCCAGTCCATGACCCCGCCGGTGACTGCCTGGCTTGTGCCCTCCTTGCTTAACCAGAGGTGATATTTCAGCTTTCCTGTGGAGGTGAGAACTTGCAGGTGACTTCTGGCCCAGGCTTGGTCACACATTAGGAGCCCAGTGCCCTCCCAGCTCCAGCACTGTGGGAGGTGGGTGTGGAGCACATCTGCCATCTCCTGTCCTGGTTCCCCTGGGGTATCCTTGGGGGTTCCCTGGAGTTCTCCAATCCAAGCTGTTCCCCTGTTTTCCTGGGACTGCTCCAGCTCTGTCTCAGTCACAGCCCTGAACTCCATCTCTGCCCAGGGGATGCCCACCTGCCTCTCTCTGCTGTGCCATCACCAAGACTTCATCAAAGAACTCAGCCCTGATCCTGCTGCAGGGGCAGCCCATGGAGGGGCTGCTCCCACCTGGCTTCCCACACCACCCACTGACTTTTCACACCAAAGAGCTTTTCCTTCATCTCTGGGTCAAATCTTTCTTTGGAGCAATGATTTCCCCTCGCTCTCTCTGGTTCTGTGTCATTTCAGTCCAGCAAAGCCCACAGCAGTTTGTATTAATGGCTGTGGCCACTGCAGTGGCATGAGGGACATTGCGTGTCGTGGCTCTGCCAGGGGGCTGGCAGAGCTGTGCTCAGCCTGGCCACAGCAACTTTGGGTCTCACTCGTTAATCACTACCTTGCTCTTGGTAACTAAACTTCTGTTGCTTTGCGGCATCAAGCAGCAATTCTCATTTCCCAGCCTCGCAGAGTTTATGGGAATTTAGGAGTTCGATGCAAATGAACTTATATTAAGATGCTTAATTATCTTATAAACCTCATACCCATCTGTCCTGCATATGCTTTGTACTCGACACTCAAAGACTAGTGACCACGTCGGGCTTGGCACGAGGTGCCTGCAAGTGGGAACCTTTGGGAAAAGCCTGGCTCTGCCTGCAGAGGGGCTGTATTAGTGCCAGGGCCACACTGGAGGTGAAATACCCTTTCTCAAAGGCTGTGTCGAAGCTGGGAGATGGAAAATGATTGTGTAGACCATGTGGCAGAATGGCAAGATCTTAGGAATGATTTGCTAAAAGCAAAGAACCAGCATGGAAACCATTGAAACAAACCCCAAACCCTGTCCATTTGCAGCCTAAGATCCCAGACTAGCATCCTGTGGTGGCACACGATGCATTTCACAGGGGGGAAGCTGCACTGCAGTCACAGCACTGGGTGCCTTGAGCAATCTCAGGGAATGCTTCTGTCCTTATTTAGTGTCAGTGAAAAATAGCAGAAAAAATTAGCTTTTACTTCCAGGTTGGTTTGCAAACCCATGGATCTGTCTGGGTAAGAGACAATGCAAACCCCAGACTTGTGCCAGAGCCCGCTGAGGGTTTCGGTGCTGTGACAGGGTCTGGGCACAGATGTTCAGCTCTTTTACACAACAGCATCGTGTTGGAGCCACCTCCATCAGTGGACACTCAGCACACGGGGTGACCCATCTGGTGCTGCTGCGTGCGCCTCGCTCACCTCGCAGTACGGGAAAAGCGGAGATGTTGTCTTGGTTTCTGCTTTTTGGGCATGTGTTTGGAACCAAGCTGAAGGAGAACATGGAATTTTGCAGGTCTGAGAGGGAGAAAGGACCCGGGATGAGCAGCCCTGGGAACGGGCATCCTGCCACCACAGCAGTGGTGAGTCTGTGTGTCTGGGCAGTGGAGGACAGGGAGCACAGTGCATAGCAAGGTGCTGACGGAGACTCTCCTTCCCTCCTCTTGCTCTTGGCAGCTCACATCAAGCCAAAGACACCTTGTTCCTGCAGGGGCTTGGATAACACCCCAGCCTGGGCACCCCTCTGCCTTCCACCCTCTGCATGCAGCCTCCTGGTCCGAGGCCAACATCCCTATCACGTTACCAGCCCCATTCCCCTCCAGCACCAGCAGTCATGAAGTTTAGAGGAGAGAATGCTGGAAACTGTGGAGCTGGAGCTCTAAATCATTGTAAATATGCGCAAACCAGAGATGTAGCTGCAGGGCAAGTGTTGCCTCTGTGTGCTGTGGTTGTGACCAAGCCGGGCAGTGGGAGAGAAAACACAAGTCTGCAGTGGGTTGGTGGTTTGGGGTGTTTTTTGTGTGGAGTTTGGGTTTTCTGTAGGAAGCTCAGGCATGTACCCAGTGAGCCCAGACCCCCAGGGCACCATGGTTTGATGGCATTGCAAGTGATGTAGAAACCTGTATTAGTAGCATTTTTTTGATAGCTCTGTGCCCACCACACTCTGAATCCTTCCTCCTGGAAAAAGAGGAAAAGATTTCAATTTTCTTTCTAATCCATAGGAAATACAAGGGGAAAGTGCCCCCCCTCATGTGGCTCCTGCCTGCAGAGCTGCCGTTGCACAGTGCCTACCCCAGCATCCAGCACTGATTCACACCACAGGAGCCAAGGCTGCACCCATGGGTGCCACTGTGATCCAGCTGGGCATGAACAGCTCTGTTGGGGGCAGGTCCTGCTGGTTCAGCTCCTTGTCTCCCAGGAGCTCCCCCAAATTCTGCCTAGTGAACTCGTCCCATCTCTGATAGAGGGGTCACAGGAACCCTGTGGAGAAGGGAATATCCATGGGAGAAGAGAAGCTGGTGTGATACTGGGATGGTACCCTCACCCAGAGGTCCCCTGAAGTGGTTTTTAGCCCTGAAGGTGCCCAGTTTGCTGGTGGTGGGGTCCTGTAAAGGCTGTCACAGCTGTGCCCGTGCCAAGTGCACCTAGGGGTATTAGGAAAGGGGAGTCAGATGTGACAGGCGGAACCTCCAGCTGAGATCTTGCAGCATGTGTCACTCTCTGCTTCCAGGCCATGTCCCCGGACTCCCACTTCCCTGCTGACCCCTGTTCTGGGCGTTATATCTATTCTCCTTCTTCCTGGATAGGTTTTGGGCTGTCCATATGCTACCCACATGTGGGAGAAGGTAGTTTCTTGCTTTTATACCTGCTGCATAAAGGCGTAAATGCCATAAAGCCCCTCGTTGCCAAAGATGCTTCCCAAAGACTGAAGATGCCAGGAAGACCCCACAAAGCAACAGGACTGTGACAAGCAGAAACCTGCAGTTCTCCCCTTTGTCCCCGCCAGCAGTCGGGGCCAGGATGACCTTGGGGACAAGGGGACGGGAGGGGCTGGCAAGGGCGCAGGGCCTGGCATGTCCCGGCCTTTATGTCCCCCTAGTGCCACCCCCTCGGCTCCTTTGCTCCCGTGCTGTGCCGTGCAGAGTCCGGCAGTGCCGCTCACAGCGGCCCCGGGGCTTAGGGGAAACAACTCTGAGACAGCCACATCCCAGAGCAGCACAGGGCATGTGGGGAACGGGGCAGTGCACAGCTGTGGGGCAGGACCCTGTCGGCATCAGGAGCGATGACCGGAGTAACCCAAAATCCTGGTAAAATAAATGTCAGGAAAAGCCACAGCATCCAGCTGCAACAAGGAGGCATTTGGCATCACGGGAGCTGCGGTGGTGATGGAGAGGAGAGGAGATGATGGAGTGAGGTGATGAATGTGCCTTTGCTTGGCCTGGAGGGACTCAAAAGGTGACATTTCCAAGGCCGAAATGAAGTTGTTCTGGTGGCACTGTGACCTGAGCAAGGCCAAAGGTCCCTCGCAGCTGCGACATTCCCAAAGGCAGGGGACAGGTTCACCCCATGCCTGCAAGGCCATGGGGATGTGCAGCCTCGTGCTGGAGGCAGCCTGGCCCCGGTGGAGCTGGAGATCACCTTTGGTCACAAGGACCTTGCTCAGTCCTGAGCCGTTGTCCCTGAGCCATGTGTGCACTGAGTTGTGTCCAGCCTCAGCAGGGGCCAGGGGTAGCACACAGCCCGTGGGGCTCTGCTCTGCCTGCTTTTCCTCTGTTCGCTCCGAGCTTCCCATTGCCCGTGGCAAAAGGGGCAAGAGTCTCTTCCTCAGAGAGCTCGCCCCTCAGCCCGGCAGGGTAAGGTGTGGGAGGGAAATGGTTTAAAAGATAACGTTTGGCACCACAAAAGGGCTCTGAACAGCTTTGGGTGGGGTGACAGGCGTCTCCCCTCTTTGGCTCCCCAGGGAGCCGCTTCACACCCTGCTGCAGGTGAGGTGCTGTGCTCTGCCTCGGGTGACCTGGCACCACTGGGGACTCCATGTTTTGGGGTTGGAATCTGTCATGATTTAGTACGTTCCTGTTTCCCTCCAAGTTGTTCCATGCGTTTTAGCGCTTCTGCTGGGAACGAGTCTTGCACATGGTGCCGGGGACACGGGGCTAGCTGGGGGGCACAGGAGCCGCAGTGTATGGGGGCATACAGGGCAGGCTGTGGGGCCATGTGGGGCAGGGCGTGGGGCTGTGTAGCATGAGGCCATGCTCCGTGGGGAATGTGGGGTGCACAGGCAGCCTTTGCTTTATCGGGGGACACAAGCCATGCTGGATCCACATCACTGAATCCCCATCACAAGGACCTGCCCAAGCTGGAGGGCTTCACACAGCAGCTGTGGATGTGCCTGGCCACTAAACACCCATCCCCTGCAACATCCTCCAGCTCCCTGTGCTCTTCCAGTCCTGGTACCAATCCCAGGGCTCTTCCCAGCAGGAATCAGCCCACTGAAGGAGTTTGCTGCTCCCTTCTGGTTTAGACCCGTTTCGAATTGGAGGATTCCTCTTTTTCAAACCGCACAGAGGGGACTCGTGCACGCACAGGGTTAATTGCAGCGAAAGCCCGTTGGGTTTCAGCAGCCCCCCCGCGCCGGCCGGCCCGCTGGCAGCCCTGTGCCCGCGTATTTATAGCACCGTGAACTTTGAGCGTGTCCAGCGAGCGGGCAAAACCCGCTGGGGACGTGGGGACGGCCCCAGCAGAGCTGGAGGCTGTCGGGGGTCCTGGCCCAGGGCTTCAGCAAAGCAACCCAGACCATCCACAGCACATCCCAGCCCCCTGCACTCCACACACCCCATGGCCAGGCAGCTCCGGGGCACCCAAGGACCCCTGGCTGTGGGACCGCTGTGAACGCACCTGGGTGGCCGAGGATGTGGGGTTGAGCCTCCTTCAGCCACAGCAGAATCAGAACAGTATCCTCCCAAACTGATGTTCCAGGTTTTGAGCTGGCATTCCTGGTTTCAGCAGCAGCTGAACGCAGGCATCTTCTCTTTTCCATGACAAACAACAGGCAGAAGCTCCCACCTCTTCGCAGTGTCCTGGGGCAGATTCCTTCTCATCAGACGATCTGACAGCCATTTCACCGCCGTCCTGGAGGGAAGGAACATCATGTGTGGCTTCCTTACTCTGACATTAGGCTGAGAAAAGGGAGACAATGGGTGGTAGAGGATGGGAAGCCTTGGAAAAGAACTAAAACAAAAAACAAAAAACAAAACAAAACAAAAAAAACCCAAAACCAACCAACCAACCAAACAAACAAACAAACAAAAAAAAAAAAAAGAGGATTTGCTTACCTTTTAGCAGGTACCATTCTGTACATATGGATTGAAGGGGCAGCCCAGAAAGCCAGCCTTATCCTGGGCTCATCCCACAGCATGGGCAGTAGGTGAGGGGGGGATTCAGGTGAGATCCCACCTGCAGGGCTGCCTCCAGTTCTGGGGCACCAGCATCAGAAGGATGTGGAGCTGTTGAAGTGAGTCCAGAGGAGGCCACAGAGATGCTCCAAGGACTGGAGCCCCCCTGCTCTGGAACCAGGCTGGGAGAGCTGGGAGTGTTCACCAGGAGAAGAGAAGGCTCCAGGGAGACCTCAGAGCCTCTTCCAGAGCCTAAAGGGGCTCCAGGAGAGCTGGAGAGGGACTTGGGACAAGGGCTTAGAGTGACAAGATAAGGCTTCCCACTGCCAGAGGGCAGGGTTAGATGATATCTATCTTCCTATGGAAGGAAGCCTTCCCTGTGCGGGTGGGAAGGCCCTGGCACAGGATGCCCAGAGAAGCTGTGGCTGCCCCTGGTCCCTGGAAGTGTCCAAGACCAGGTTGGACAGGGCTGGGAGCAATCTGGGATAGTGGAAGGTGCCACCCCATGGCAGGGGTGGAACAAGATGAGGTTTAAGGTCCATTCCAACCCAAACTATTCTATAAAAGGTCTATGAAAGCACCCAGGGGCTGCAGTGTGGGGGTCTCTGGAAGACCCGAGCCCTACGGAAGTGCTTCTCCAGCATTTCAAGTCTGGAAGTTGGTTGGGGCATTATTTTTAGGAATGATTGAGACTGAAGCAGAGAGGAGAACAGGAAACCCTGGTCTGGCATGCCTCCATCCACAGTGGGATTCTGCTCCAACTGCTTCATGTGCTGAGATCCCCTTGACTCAAAATTGATTCGTGGCTTTGCACAGAAGGTCTAGAAGAGGGGGAGGTGGGCATCAAGGATAATTAAAGAAATGGAGTAGCTTTCACCCAAGAAACAACTAAAGAGGCTGGGATGCTTCACCCAGGGCAAGAAATGACAAGTGAGTAAGACAGAAGGCAGGAGAAGTGAAGTTTTCCCCAGGTCAGAGAAGTCTGGGTGGATCTTCACGAGGACAGTGGGAGATTTCTGGTTCTGTGAGATGGATCACTGACACAAAGATTATCTCCAGCCCCTTCTCCTGGGGCCAAGTGTAGGATTTGCTGACCTGGTTACTGGAAACCCACCAAGACCATGGGGGTTTTTGCCCTCAAAAGCAACTGAAATGTTTTGACCAAAATTTCCTATTTTTCCTGTGTTTTAACTGTGATTCTGCCCCCAGAAGAGAGTATTTCATCTGCTGTGGGTAATGTGTGACAGCGCTGTAAGTGAAGGAAAATTGGGTCCTGTAAAGGGCAGTGTCTTGAAATCTTGATCATGGAGGACCAGCCTCATTTATAATTGTAAAATATACACAGATTTATACAATTACACATCCCAGCTGGCTCTGAGGGCAAGTGCTCAAGGTTGGTTCTTTTTTCCTGAAAGCACTGGCAATTAACTTGTGGGAAAACTTATTTTGTACCCTTGGGAGAATTTAAGGTCTTGCTGTTGCCCGCTGAGATGTTTTTAGGTCCTGCCCACGCCAGGAATGGCCACAGAGCTTTGCATTAGCAGGCAAAGGAGCAAGCACTGAAATATTAGGGAAGGAAGGGGAGAAATGATTTCAGTCTTACAGATTCCTGCATAAAATAGAGGCTAAAGCACGTCTTCAAAATGATTGAGCGAGGACACTGCTCATTACATAAGGTTGTTGGGGGAAAAAATAGGCTGATTTACATTTTTATAGGAAATAAAAGGAGGTTTGTGGGTGACATAGCACCTTCCGCTGAGAATGTCAGCGTGAGATAAGTGAGCTTCAAAGGGAAGAGTAACCATTTTCCCGCAGGGACGGAGTCCATCCCAGAGAGCTGAGACTGGGAGAAAAGCGCTTTTTGAAGGAAATTTTTGTTGCCGTAACAAATACGTTTATTTAGCACAATTCACATTGACTGCAAGGCTGCTACTTCTCATTTCTGCTGGTTCCTCTGAATTTTGGCAAAGATTTGGGTAGCAGGAAAACTGAACTTCCTCTGTTTTGTGGATGTAGTGTTTTCAGGGCAGGAATTTCAGGACAGGAGGAGAGGTCAATGTGCTTTTTAGGAGTGGGGGGATTTTTTCAGGGTTGGAGTTTAGTGATACTTTAATTTCAATCACAGTGAGTTGCCCGGTGGGGTTTTACCCTGGTTTCAGGTTGGTGGCCCTCTGAGATTTGCTGTGCTGTGCTTCAGATCCGCGGCTGTCTGGCAGAACAATTCCGATTGCTCAAAAGCACCGATTAGCATAAATGAAGGAGTGGGTGAAATGTTCATTATATTGCCTACTGTCATGTTTGTGTACCAGATTTTGTTACCATCTGTCATTTCTGTTTTCTTGTTGTTGCCAAAAGTTGTCATTCTGAATGGAGGGTGGAGACTTATCTTCAAAAGCCGACATGAGATAATTTTAGGTACATCGGGGCTCATGTGTTCCATGCTGAGTGTCAGTGGCCCTCACGTACATCAGCCCCACGTGTCTTTGGTAAAATCTGGGCAATGGTTCCATTAAAGGAGTTTTAAAAACCATTGGGGTCATGCTAATGCACGAGATTCTCATCTCCTGTCATTTAAAAAGAGTATCTGGTCCTTGCAATTGCAAAGAAAAGCTTGAAAAGAAAATATGTTTTCTTTAATCTTGAAAAAAATACAGAATACAGAGAAGGGTGTATGTAGGGACATCACAGTGTTAAAACCCAAGCACTTGCCCAGAGATTTGACCAAGGCAACCAACAGCTCCTCTATAATGGAGTACAGCAACCCCAGATTATTTCCAGAGATGTAAATATCCCAGGGACTGAAGCTGGATAAATTCAACCTTGAAATGACCTGCAGCTCTCTTGCAGCAATGGTGGCTGCGTACTGCAACACTGTGTGAGGGGAGCAGTGCTTGCACTGGGGCTTGCAGCCTTTCAAGCAAAATTAGCTCATTTCAACCACACGGTTTTAATTCAGTGACTGGGAGGAAGGACTCAGCCTGCAAGCAGGGAGTTGGGAGGTGAAGCCACGAAGATTTCTTGCCTTGTCCAAGTGCTTTGAGATCATGCGGTCTGAAAGCTCAGTGTTCTGTGCCAGCTGGGGAGGCAGAGGACTCAAGGTGTGTGGATCATCCTCCTTCCATTGGGCTGGAGCACCGGGCTGTTGCTGTGAGCTGTTAAACCCTCCCTGGTAGCGCCAGGGCCACACTGGCTCCTCATCACTTCCCATGTCAGGGCTCTGCTCTCCCCAGGGCTGCTGGGTTTTAATCTGGCCTGAGTGACAAGGCTCAATGTTCACCTGAAATGCAGTGACTTGTGACATCCAAAAGTACAGAAAAGATGATCTAGTGACTTCAACTGGACTGAAACTCCAGGAAAATACAAAGCCAGACAGTTTGGAGATTTTTATTGTTGTTGTTGTTGTTGTTGTTGTTGTTGTTGTTGTTGTTGTTGTGTTGGGCACAGCCAATGATGCAAAATCATAACCAAAGCCATGATGTCCCAGTGTTGTGGTGGGAACTCGCACTGGTGTGGGAGTGCAGAGCATCACTGCTTCCTCCAGGAGAGCTGGGGAAAGAGGAGATAGAGCTGCCTTTGCTCTGAAAGCGGTAGAGATCACTCTAAACATCTCTGATCGAAGGCTGGGGGGAGACCAGGACCATGCAATGACTGCAGTGGTTACTGGGTACTTCTTTGAAGATGTCTCAGGTATCTGTATTGTGTGTTATGATCTGTATTATGCACCTTCCAGTGCCTAAAGGGGCTCCGAGAAAGCTGGAGAGGGACTTTAGACGGGGCCTGGAATGACAGGACAAGGGGAAATGGCTTCCCACTGCCAGAGGGCAGGGATAGATGGGATATTGGGAAGGAATTCTTCCCTTTGAGGGTGGGGAGGCCCTGGCACAGGGTGTCCAGAGCAGCTGTGGCTGCCCCTGGATCCCTGGAAGTGCTCAAAGCCAGGCTGGACAGGACTTGAATCAACCTGGGATAGTGGAAGATCTCCCTGCCCATGGCAGGGGGTGGAACAAATGGGCTTTAAGGTTCCTTCCATCCCAAACCAGTCTGTGATTCTATGAAAATCCTTTATTTTATCAAGTCTTTGGCTACTTTTACAATACAGATTTGATGTAACAGCCCTGTCATGTTTTAACACTTCAATAATGTAAACTGCCTTTCCTAGCTCAAATTCTCCCATATTTACTCTGTAGGGTAATTCTACAAAGCTCACGAGCAAATTCCACCCGAGCATTTCAGGATGCTGTGAACATCACTGACAGCCGTTGTGAAAAAGTTGGGTCTGGGTTTGTTTCACAAGTGTGAAATAAATTTCATATTCAAACGAGCCTGATAAATTGCCCTAAATGAGCACCAAGTGTGTCATCTTGTGTGCTTGACAGAGGAACCTGGAATGCAGCTGAGAGGCCTTTGGGCAAGAAGGAAGATGTGGGTTTGGGCCATGGGGAGTGGAGCTGACCTTGCAGAGGGGCCAAATGGGCTGATTTAATAGATGTGGCCATACACTGGATGTGGAGGAGCTAGGGGATGGAGATGAGGTGCAGTAGTTTGTCAGGCCCCCTCCAGGATGACAATGATGGGACCTCCAGGCTGGGTGATTCAGAGCTGATCTGGCTCCACTTCCCTGCTAAGCACAAGGCTGGGATAAGCTGATATGGGGTGGAAGAAAAGCAAGAAAAAAGGAAAATTCTCATCTTAACACCTAATGTGCTGTTGGCTTAAGACAGGAAGACAATTGACCTCAGATGATCTAAGACCGAAGCACAGAGCACATCAACAGCCAAGCTAAGAAACTCCACACCGCAGGAATTAAGGATCATGCCCAAGGTGGACAGTTTGGGGAGAAAAGTTAATCCTGATATAATTAGAAACAGTGTTGTAAGAGCAAAATCGTGGAGTCACAGATCACAGGGTGAGATGCCACCAAGACCTTGCAGTGTGTCAAGTCGTGCAGGAATGGGACAGGAGTGTAACAGAAATAATCTGCCTTGTGCTTCAAAGGATGGGGTAAATCCTGAGAGAGGTCGGGAAGGCTTATCTGTCCACCCAACGAAGTGTTTGGCCTTGAGGAACTTCAGGCGAGAATATCATGTCCAATCAAGGACACAAAACCCAAACAAATTAAAATGCATCTGGACTGATGTGCAGGTACGTTAAAAGAGCTACCTGACCTTTACAGGGATTGTTTTATTCCCTGGAGCATCACATTTTATTCTCTTGCCTTCTACATAATTTATCATAGAAAAATATTATTTTGGCTATAAAATTATTTGCCTTCATTTAGGCTCTGCATTAGTATTTAACTTTCTGGTCCTTTCTAAAACTAATTTCCCCAGGTAAATTACATCCTGTGCCAAGAGATTCCTGCCATTAATGTCCCAGAATGAGACACCACAGCTGGGGCAGTGATAATTTCTTGATAACCTTGAAAGCAACAGAGTAGAGCACTTCATTGGAGTCGTTGTCTCACAGGTTTTCCAGAGGAAATGATCCCAGTTTTTTCTGGGCTGATTATCACCACCAGTCACTTTGCTGCCCTGCTCCGAGTCCCATAATCTGAACAGGTTGCCCAGAGATGCTGTGGCTGTCCCTTCCCTGTTCAAGGCCAGGTTGGACAAGGCTTGGAGCAATCTGGGATAGTGGAAGGTGTCCCATGGCAGAGGGGTGGTACGAGATGGTCTTCAAAGTCCCTTCCAAACCAGTCTGTCGTTCCATGTTTCTATGAGCTAGAAGCTATAATGACAATAACTAGTTCTACTTTCACCTGAGCCCATTATTTAGGATCTTGTGCAAACTTACACTGAAAAGTGTTTAACACTGAAAAAAGCTTTTCCAGCTAAAGCCCTTATGTTGTGTTTGGGAGAAACTCTGGTCTTAGTCACCAGGAAAGGTTTGGGTTTGGCTCTGTGCTGGGCACCCAGGAAGTGCCAGGTATGATTCAGTCAGCCAAAACAAGGTGATAGGAGGGATGCATGAGAGCCAGGCTGTGCCCAAGGAGCTGTCTGAGAGAACCACAGGGCTGGAGAAATAGTGGAGCCTTTTAACTGGTTGTTGCCATAACAAGAAAAAACAAGGAATTTGGTTTGAATCAAATGTGAAAAATTTGCCAAGGGGAAGGTGAGTGGATTGACATGTTTTACTCATTTTGTCCTTTCTTACTTCCCTTATTTTCCCAGTTTTGGAGGTAAAAGCTGCTTTAAAGTTTTACTCACACAGCAGGGAAATTGTTTTCATTGTCAAATAATCAATGAGAAGGCTTCAGTGCTTTCCAAATTCTGAAAGCTGAAACTTTGGGGGTTTTTCTGAGCACTCATTGAAGCCCTGAATACACCAGAGTTACCTGCAGAAGGCAAAGTTTTCCACAAATATGTTATCTGCTAGAAAAAGGGTGAAAAGATTCTTCATCATCCAGCTTATAGGGCAGTGTGGGGCTGGGTCAGTCTCACTTTCTACTGGTCCCAAACCAGTGAACATTGAGCTTCGAGCTCCTGTGGAAGTTGCCCTTTTTTTGCTCAAAACAAGGAAAAGAATGCTTGTGGTGGGAGAAGAGCGAGGCTGGTGGTGCAAACAGGTAGTTAATGTATTCCCCTTGTCAACCCAGCTCAATGCCCTCCCTGCCCTGATGAATATTGAAGAATTTCATACAAATTGGAACTGGTTCAGCAGGACAGTTTTCCAAGACCCAGCCCAGAAAGGCTTCCTGGTCGCCACTGCGGGCCCTTTCCTCCATGGGAGGAGTGCACAGTCCACAGGAAGAAATTCTTCCCTGTGAGGGTGGTGAGGCCCTGGCACAGGGTGCCCAGAGAAGCTGTGGCTGCCCTTGGATCCCTGGCAGTGTCCAAGGCCAGGCTGGATGGGGCTTGGAGCAACCTGGGATAGTGGAAGGTGTTCCTGCCCATGGCACAGGGTTGGAACAAATGGGCTTTAAGGTCCCTTCCCACCCGAACCATTCCATGTTTCTGTGATTGCACGTGGCAGTGCCAGAGCAAGGACAGGGCAGCCAACTGAGTCTGTACCATTCTCCAAGAACTTAGGCAGAGTTAACTCTTGAAACCTAATGCAGAGGGTGAGGGACCTGTCTGCCACCTAAATCCAAAACATTTCACAGCTGGCTTTTAACTCAGGAGATAGAGGCTGGCACTGCAGAAGAGCTTGGGGTTGCTCTCTGGATGTTCAGCATAGTCTCTGATGAAAAATAAAGTTTTTTAAGAGTTGTAAGGAGTTGAATCCACAGCAAAACTTATAGGCTGGTGTGAGAGCCAGGATTAACACTGGGAAGCTACAGAGAATTTCCCAGGAATTAAGGTCCTTGAGATGACCAAGTCTTGCACTAAGTGACTGATACCAAGAGGAGCAGAGGCAGAGGGACAGGCAAGGCTGAATGGAGCAGGAGGAATTGCAGAGCTGTACTGTTGTGGCTGCCTCCACCAGCTGGGACAATGGCAGAGTGGGGAAAATGCCACCAGTTTCCCCATGGCCTGACTTAACAGTGGCTCAGCAGAGTTTTGCACACAGGTGACTAACAGGATGGTGGTGAGACTGTGAGCTCGGCTAGAGTTTTCTTGGGAACACCAGATTTTGCTGCAGCAAAAAGTAAGGACTGTCAGCCAAAACACAAGGAGGGCATTTCCAAATGTCATCCCAGCCCCTTACGTGAAGTCACTGCATTGCTGTGAGCATTGCTACCGATTAGAAAAAATGCAAGCTATATACAGAGACAGAAAATAAAAATAACTATGAGATTTACAGTAATGAATTACTTTCACAAAAGACATATGCAGTGTATCCAAGTAGGTTAATAAATGCTTGGATGGCATTGAATTGAAAGTAGCAATGCTTAGTGTGGTCAAAAGTGCTGAGCCCTTGATTGCAGAATCATGGAATAGTTATTTTGGAAGAGACCTTAAACCTCATCTCATTCTACCCCTCTGCCATGGGCAGGGACACCTTCCACTGTCTCAGGCTGCTCCAAGCCCTGTCCAGCCTGACCTTGGACACTGCCAGGGATCCAGGGGCAGCCACAGCTTCTCTGGGCACCCTGTGCCAGGGCCTCTCCACCCTCAAGGAGAAGAATTTTTAACTAATATCTAAGCTAAATCTACTCTCAATTTGAACCCATTCCCCCTTGTTCTGTCACTACATGCTTTTGTAGATAGTCTTGCCCCATCCTTCCTCTAAGTTCCCTGTAGGTACTAGCAGATCATGTCTCTGTGATGGCATCGCGGAATGACCAGAGGACAGAAATGGGATGGGAGGAATCTGGAGACACCTTTCACGGGATGAGCAATCACCCAGTCCATCTGAAGATGCTGACAGGCCAGTGCTCTGAGCTGTGTGGAGGGAACAGAATGAATGGATGGAAGCACCAGCCCTGGTGGGAAGGATGAAGTCTTGCTCTGAGACACGGGTTCAGGCAAGAGGTGGAGCCTGGGGTGAATTTGTCAGAGTGTGAACAGCTCACAGCTCAGCACCCAAGCTTGGAGTGCTGTGCATCTGGGATTCAGCTCATGCCAAGCTGGGAGTGGCAGCACCTGAAGAGCTTGTGAATGCCCTCTCCTACTGATGGTGCAATGGGAAGGCCACATCTTTAATGGGGAGACAAGGCAGAGAGGTGGGAAACACTGAAATCTTCCCATCTCCAGTGGCCAGAGTGTATCTATGAGCATTCTGCCTTTCTCTGTGCTCAAGGAAGGGATCTTTCACCATAATCTGCAGGGGAAAAAATGTTCCATGTCTTTTTTTTGGCCCATGCTGGCTGAAACCACCCATAAACCACTAATTGCAACTGCTAAAAGGGAGCTGGCAGACATGAAACTCACCCAGATTACCCAGATTACTCTTTTATGGGTAGAAATATGATATTCAAACTGACTGTGGGGCAGGTTGCAAGCTGGTGTCAGAGATGAGAAACCATAATGTAGTAGAGCCCAAAGACAGACATCTTTTGTAGCAGTTTGACTTTAAAAATAAAGCAAATGGACTGTTGTCTCTCAGACAAAGTCTGAGATTTGTCAAGCAACAACCCAGAGTGAGAGCACAAAGATTTATACAGATTTTTCTTAATAGTTTGTCAGTCATGGCAATGTTACAAACCAACTCCAGTAAAAAGGCTTCACATTTAGGACTTAAGAAAGAAGGACCCCTCACAGTGACAGATTCAATTATGCTGATGACAGAAGACTCTGTTTTTCCTGACCTGCTACTCTCACTTTGGTGAGATAGCCTTACCCATTACTTGGGGGATTCCTCCACATCAGAGTTAGGTCCTGACAGATGATGGGCAGGATTTTGAGCAATTCACAGAAAAATCCAAGTCTGCATCCAGTCCCCACTAGATTTTATTCAACAAGTAGGTAGGAAATGCCTTTACATTAATGAATACATACTGAAATGGAGAGCAGAATCAGATCTGACTGGTGCTTGACAGCAACAGATGACAGGATGGCACTCACAGAACATGTTTAGCCACCTGCAAATAGTCTTTCTGCATGAAATGAAGCAGGGAGACCCTTTGGGATGTGTATCAGGCTCTGTAGCCCAAGGAGCCAAGGGTTTGCAGAAGTTCACAGACACACAGCTAAACACAAATCAGTGCTGTGATTGCGGTCCCTGGGTTACCACCACTTCCTGAACACCACAGAATTCACACACACAATGAAAATCAGAAGCCAGAAACAACAGTTATTTCACATAAAGTTGCTCCACAATCCCATGAGTGCAGGGTGTTTGTAACCAGGCATGCCTGGAGGAAGAATAGGCAGCACCTTCTGCTGTGGCTGGGAGGAGAGGAGGCAACAGGCTCTGGCCTTTCCTTTTATCCTGGGACAGCTTTGGGAGCACATGGGGATGGTAAGGCCACCAGGTGCTGGGACATAACATTACCAGGAAAAATAGACTCCCACTCCCAATGAGAACTGCTCTGATGGTGCCATAGTGACTACAAGTTACAGGGCAAAGCTCCTCAGAAGTTATTCAAACACTGCTAATTGTTTGGCTGTAAGGTTTTGAGGTCACAAGCTATAGAAATGATACTTCCATGCTTTGGGTGGGGAAGGAAGGTAGGCTCTCAGGAACTGTGTCTTTAAGCAGCTTAGTTCTGGAGACAGGAAGTCTGGCGATAGGCTGCAGCAGTGCAGATTTTATTATGCAATTTCTCTTGGAACTAGTCCCTGAATAAAGGAGTTATCCATTAAGCACCTGCTTCACCTGCCCTCCTGAGCACCGCAGATGAAGGCCTCAAGAATCCTTCCAAGGGCTTGGCCATCAACTGGGGCACCAGGGAGCTGTGCACTGGAGTCCAGACTGGCAATACTGGTGTATTTGATATATCATATCTTTCAAAGAGTTTCTCTTCATTACATCCTCCTACTTTCTTTGAGCTTGTTCCATGTTTGGCATTCCCAGTGCGTGAGGCCATCCAACCCTTGCAATACTGATACCAAAGGGCTGTGGCACCCCAGCAACTCCTAGGCCTTCAGGGTATTTAATCATAGCCCTCTTTCCAGGGGGAGCGGATAACAGTCAAGATCTTCCTCTCCCTCCTTCCATTAACCCAATGCTGTTCTGATCCCATGCCAGGGACAACTGGGGCCATCCTAAGGGGACATTGCAGCATGGAGAACTGCAGGACACTCCTCTGTCCCTACTGCCTGGGGTAAAGGATTCCCTCCCTCCAAAGCACCTCCTTCCCCTCCCACTCTGTTCCTGGGACTCGCAGCCCCACTCTGACTTCACTGATGTGGCAAGTCCAGCACTTGCTATAGACAGAGGAGCTCTCCCAGCTAATCATGGCCTCCATTAGTCCTCTGCTTTTCTTCCCATTCCCCACAGTGGGTACACGGCATTGCCTCAGAGGCACTGACACAGCAGCTCCTGTCACAGCAGTGGGGCTTTCAGGTCCCCTGGCTCAGTGGCTGTGTGGTCAGGGCTGCAGTACTGGTGTAACATGGATGCATTTATTGCCCAGCTCCAGGCAGCATGAACATCCTCTGGAGATGGGCAGTAGCTGTGGGACCACTCAAGATCTGTCCCCGGGGGTAAATCTCCCTCCTGACTTCATCCTGGAGCTGCAGAGTTAGTGCAGTGGCAGGGAAGGGGGTCCTGAGGGGAGCAAAGTGCTATGGAGGGCTCCTGGTGTCAGCCACTCCAGCAAATCCATAAGTGATGTAATTGCAGAACCACAGACTGGTTTGGGTTTGAGGGACTTTAAACACCAGCTGATTGCACCTCCCTGCCATGAGCAGGGACACCTTCCATGGGCAGGGACACCTTCCACTAGCTCAGGTTGCCCAGATTGTAATGGCCAAGGCAAGCACAAAGAGTGATCCAAGATGCAGTTCAAAATACACCAACCAAACTTGTTCAAAAGTCGAAGTAGGAGCTGGAAAAAGACTGATAGTCTGACCTGACTCCCATCCCTCACCTCCAACAGCAAAACATTTTCCTTTAACCTAAACTTGGGTAATGCCTTATATCACAGTAAAATGCTGCTGGACAAGAGCTGCTGCTTTCACATCTAGAGCCACTGTGAGACACTGAACCCTGTCCCACACTGAAACATCCTGAAACAGATGGGAACTCACTGCTTTTGAAGGAAATTAAAGCCGGTATAACCAGAGAGCCCTTACTTGTGTAATTAATGAGTAATAGAGTGATAGAAGCAGAGGCCTGTCAGGGACCTCCACGTGATTACAGCCAGACCTCAGCAAGGGCAGGCACCATGTAAATAAATACAGAATTTGCAAGTAAATGTAATGAAATTCATGTAAATATAGAAGTAAATGTAATGAATTCGAGTTTTGCAGTAAACAAAAAGCAGACTTACTCTTTGCAAAGGAATCTGTCATTATAGATCTCCTTTAAACCAATAAATTATTGTTGTTGAATTCATCTCAGCTTATGGAGCTTGTCAACACATCCTTAGAATTGTGTCCAACCCTTCTTCAGCCTCTCCTCCCATTGTGGCTGCCCTTGGAGGACATTCCAACATGAAGGCGATGAAAACAGCCCCAAGCAACCAGTTTGGGTACAACTGCTCTGCTGCCATGCACGTCACTGGGGCTTATACGACCTGATTCTCAGGTTGGGAACCAGTATGAAAATCCATGGAAGTGTATGAGCTCCAGTCTTCTAAACCTGTTTAGGGCTGGGGAAGTCTGTCTAGACAGAGCAGAAAGTGTTTGTAAAGTGAGGCTGGGTTTGATGCTGGTGCCTGAGAGTGGGTCAGCTCTGATGGGAAATTTGCCCTCGTCTGTGGCTGCTCTGAGGGCATGGGGGAAAATGGGGGCACTGAGGGGGAGCTTGGGAGGGGATGTTGTGAGGGGGACGTTGAGAGGGAATGTCTACAGTGGGA
>WEKY01020320.1:121259-146402 GCA_013390045.1 Picathartes gymnocephalus | reverse complement strand
CCCCCCCGGGCACCCCCCGACAACGATCACCGGCTCCGCCGCTTCGGCCACCATGGCGGAGAACTTACTCGACGGGCCGCCCAACCCCAAGCGAGCCAAGCTCAACTCGCCGGGCTTCTCCGCCAGCGATAGCACAGGTAAGGCCGCGGGGGTGGCTCGGGCGGGGCTCTACGGCGGTTCTCTCCCCCACACCCCCCCGCCCCTACCGCCCCGCCCGAGGGGGGGGGGCTGCGGGGGCNCCCGCCGGAGGGGGGGGGCCTGCGGGGACCGCCCGCCCTGCCGCTGTTCCTGGCGGGGGTGGGTTGGGCCTCCTGCAGCCGGAGTTACCGGGCGGGACCCGTACGCCAAGTACCGTCCCGGCTATAAATAGCGGTTGGAAAGAGACGTTTTCTGAGTTGGGTTTCCCTTCTTTTCCTCCATCATCTTCGGTTTTAGTGCCTCGGTTTGGGTGATGGGGGTGCACAGGTGAGTGGGGTGCGGGTAGAGAAGGAGAAGAGCCAAGCATGGGAAGTACCGACCATCCTGCTTGTCGCACTATCATGAAATGGTTCGGCTTGAAAGGGGCCTTAAAGCCCATCTTGTTCCATCCCCTGCTATGGGGAACACCTTTCACTATCCCAGGTTGCTCCAAACTCCGTCCAGCCTGGCCTTGGACACTTCCAGGGATGGGGCAGCCACAGTGTCTCTCGGCAGCCAGTGTGCCAGGGCCGCACTATCGTCAAAGGAAGGAATTTCTCCCCGATACCGAATCTACCCTCTTTCAGCTTAAAGCTGAACGTGCCTTCTTGGAAGGGTAGTCAAGGTTTCTATCTATTCCTTAAACCCCATAGATTACCCACAACTAACAGGCCTGTGCATGCTCTTTCACTGTGCCCCTGTGTGCGACACACTACA
The DNA here is from genome assembly GCA_013390045.1 of Picathartes gymnocephalus. NCBI lineage: Eukaryota > Metazoa > Chordata > Aves > Passeriformes > Picathartidae > Picathartes > Picathartes gymnocephalus. The sequence goes on along the minus strand of WEKY01020320.1, from coordinate 145,508 downwards.
GAATAAAAACTCCTTAGTAGCTTCTTAGTCATAGAATGGTTTGGGTTGGAAAAAACCTTGAAGACCATCTAGTTCTACCTTCCAGTTAATACTTTGTGCTTTTTATTTTACGTCCCAGCCTGTGATCAAGATTTTAAAGTATTTGGCTTAAACTGTTCCAAGCATTTTTCCTTTAAACCCCAGAATTATTTGCAGATAATAATTGAAGTTGTAGGGTTGCTCGTATGCCAAAATGCCCGGCAGCGTGACAGTCACTGTGACTTGTCTGTGTCGCGTAGTGTCTCTGGCGTGCCTTTTTCTTCAATTGTGATGGGTTTGTAGATAATAAAACGCATCAAAATGTCTCGTTTCCAGCCAGCGTGTGCTCGTTGTAAATACACACGTGTATGCACAAGAGCATGTGTGACTGGACCGGCCTCTCCCGGTGTTCGGACTGTTTCAATCCCTGAAAGAGTGGTTTCAGAAGAACACGAAGTCTGTTGGGCTTGAATTTCTGCTTTCAGAGATTAATGAATCTTGTGAAAGGGATAGTGATAAGTTAATCATGCTATGCCTGCTGTGTTTTCGTAGACTGAAAAAAAATATTACTATAATTGAGCTGATAAATTCTGTGGATTTTTTAGTCTTGCTCAATCTGCATTTGGCAACAGTTTACAGATGCTTTGGTCCTTTAGGGATTTTTTAATGGAAACTTTCTTCTCAGCCTGCAAATAAATGAAACAAGTGCGAAAGAAACAGTATCGAGTAAGAATTGTCACGGAATATCTAGGTGAGGTCTTGTGATTGAGCTGTGTTAATCCCTTTTGTGGGAGCAGTGGAATATATGGAAGGCTGATACACAGGTTGCTGCGAAGTGCTCGTTGTAACTCAGGACAAATACAGTTGTTCATTAATTCTTCAGCTAGACATTTTAGACTCTCCTGGTATCCAGTGAGAAGCAGTGTCTTGGTTTGTTGGTTTTTTTCTTCTTCTTTCATTTTTGAAGTTCACTTGGGCTGTTCTGGAATGCTTCAGTCTTAATTACGTCCTGTTCAGCAAGTTCTGGTGTGTCTCGGGGAGCTCTGTGTGGTGCTGGATGTGTGAACTCCAGCATCTGCCGAAAGTTCTGCAGGGCTCAGGAGGCCCGTGGGCACTGGCATGGCAAACCCCCAGTTATATTCTGGACAAGCGTGTCTGTCCATGGAGTTCTGTCGTCGTCCTGGTTTTCTATAGGCAAAAGTACCTGTCTGCCAAGGGTGCAAGTAATGTCTGTGCACTTAAAGAGAGGGTTGTTTCGAGGAAAAGCACTCCTAGGTTTGTAGCCAGCAGTTAATGCTGCTTGTTGAAGGATCGCTGAAGGTTTCTGTGCATTGTGGCAGGCGATACAAATAGTTTGAGTAGTGATTGCTGTCAAATGCCTGCTCCTGGAACTAAACCAGGCTGCTCACTGGTGCTGGGGCTTAAATGGAAAAGTTCTGCTTCAACCTGTTAAATGGTCTTTGTGATCTGGGAGGTGGGTCTGAGGCTTTTGCCCTGGGTAAGCAGTGAGTTGAACAGAATTCAGTTCTGTTGAACAGAATTGTAATTGCAGTGGTAGCCCCACACCGGTGGGTGCTGCGGCTGCCGTGAGGGGGACGTGCTTTCACAACCGCCGCGTTGGGCTCGGCTGAACAGTTCGGCTCAAGCCTACAAATGCTCACACCCGAGGCTCTGATGGCAGGCCTGAACATTGGGCAGAAGGCAACTGCTCTCCTCCTTGTTTATATTTCTCTTGATGCTTTGATGCGGTGATGTTAAGCAACTCCTTTTGTCAGGGTAAGTTTTAGCTGCCTTTAATCTTTCTGATAAAAATAGCTCCTCAGCTTACCGGGGCAAAGTTTCTGCTGTTGTAATTGGTCTGCTTACCTTTTGAAAATACAGCTTTTTCTGTTAAACCTAAGCAGCTAAATCCACTGGCTGATATTGCAGAAGGGCGTAGAGATGAAAGAATAACAGAAATGGGTGCTGTGACCATCGTTAAGTTTCATGATAGTCCCATTTTGCAGCTGCCCCGCTGCTCTTTGTATCAATAAGGAAGGTTAAGACTCCTGGCTGTTAACTTTGCTTGCCATTGCTATGCTGTATTGAACGAGCTGACTCCTGTGGTAAAATGTCCGTGGGAAAGATTTTTCCTTGTCTAGCCAGGTAGGAGTAGTGCTTTTGTCTAATTACTGCTTTATTGGATACACAGGCGTTTTCATACCTAAACATTTGTCTCCTCTGTGGCTGTTGTGAGATGTTCTCATCCAGTGCCATAGAATAAACAAGGGACTCCTACAAAAAGTAGAATTACAGTAACTGCTTATGGCAGTGTGTTATTTTAACGCTGAGCGTTGTGATTGTTTTGTACATTGCTGGCATTGGTCCTTCAGCAGAATATACAGAGACCTGGCGGCATTCTCGAGCTGGTCTTAGGCTGGTTGGGAAAAACATGCCTGAATGGAGCAGCAGCACAGCTGGAGGGGTTCAGAGGCCCCTGGACTGTGATCCCTTCTGCAGGTAGCTCAATGAGGGTCTGGGTTTCACTAAAGTCATGCTTCTGTCCGCATTCATTGTGTTCCCTGCAGCTTCTGCTGCTGTGTTTCTGGAACTGGTGCAGCACCAACACAGCATAATCTGGGCCAGAGCAGAGGGTGTCCCTGACGGCATCAGGAGTTAACAAATTTCTAAAGTAGGTGAAGTTGGTAAGAAGATGAGATGAGATGAGCAGCTTCCAAAGTCCATTAGAGCTAGGTTTTCACTTCATACTTCCTTGTGTAGGGGGTTTTGTTGAGTTTTAATTCTTTTTTCCTCCCTAACTTCTGATCGTGCACAGATTAAGCTGCGTGGTTGCTGCTGCAAAAGCTTCAGGCACAGCTCCCCAAGAGCTCCTGTTCTCTTTCTGGCCCATGTGTTGGCATCCAGGGCCCGGATTTTACACTGGGGAAAGGCTGGCCCTGTTGCACGTGCCTCCCTACGTGCCGAGATAAGTAGATCTCTGGCTGACTCCCAGCCAGCCACAGAACTTCATAGAAGGGAGTTTGTGTCGATGTGCAGCCTGATTTGATCCTACTCTCCTGCCAAAAAACAGCTAGGTGTATAGCAGTGGATTTAGGTTTTAGTTTGAAAAGAGGTGGACAAAAGCAAAGTAGCTTAAGGAGAGACAGCGAGGTTTTCTAAGCTTGCATTCACATTCTTAGCAGAGGCTTCAGATGGAGTGACGTCTCGGTGATCTAAACCCAGATTTTGTTTGGGCACGTGAAAGCATTAGTATGGATGTTTTAAAGGGTTCATTCTGTGTGGCTGAAAAGCTTCGTGGAAGCCTGTGTAATCGGTTTGCTCTTGTTTTGTATGATACGTGCACAACTTGAGTGTCATGTGTGTGCCGTGGCAGTAGGAATCACAGTTAGACACGCGCTTCCTTATTCTCTCCCTGGAACAAGGAAAAGGATAATTTCATTAAGTGAACACACTCGCATTTGTAGGCAGACAATTTGGGGAAGAAATGCATTTTCTGAAAAGCTGTAGGTGAAGGACCCTGCATAGTTATAATTACTCCATGGGAATATCCGTTTTGTTTGTTTGTTTCTGTAGTTTGTTTTGTGATAATTGTGCTCTAACTATCTGTGATGGGAAAAATGAGGTGGGATACTTCATGGCTATATTGTTTCTTGTGGAATACTTCATGGTTATATTGTTTAAGACTCAGGGAACCATGGGGGTGGTGGATAGGAGGGGATGCCAAGCAAGATGCTTACTTTGAACTAGAAGTTTGATACAAACTGCTGGGGTTTTTTTCCACCTGAAGTGACTGACCTGCATAACTTGATGCCAGCATTTGTCATCTGGGACAGGAGATTTGTGAGATTAGAAATGGGCTCATTTATAGAGTGTAGCATAGCTAATTCTTACTAGTTCCTGAGGCATTGCTGAGAGCAGGATATTGTGTACTCTCTCAATGTTTGTGGGCTTTCACGGGTTTTTCCAAGGAGTTTGACACTCATGTCTGTGTGGGTTGAAAAGTTGAGCAAATTATCTGCCAGCCTGATCGTACGTGACAGTCCTACCATTTTGCCCATTCCTTTATTTTTCGAAATTCATACTATGATAATTGCATGTGTACTGGGGACTTTTCCAAACTTATTCCCCCTCCAGTGACTTACAGTTAACTGGGAAAATGCTGTCTTGTGCTGTGGCATAGAGCTCCTGGAGAAGCCCTGCCAGCAGCAGGCAGGAATAGAGGCTGTGTCTTTACTGTACTCCAGAGATCTCTTGGTAGCTTGTGAAATGATTCCCAGTTTTCTGCTGCAGATTATTCACTTTCTGTTTTGGCTGGACATTCCTTGGAGTCATCGTCCAGTGCCATTAATTATTTCTACAGCAACATGCTGTGCTTTTTTATTATACCTGCAGCTTCACATTAAAAACCCCCACATATTCTAAGTGTTTACCTTTATTAGATATTTTACTTACTGTTGCTGCCTGCTAAGAGAGGAGAACATAAAAAAAGCTCCTCATCCTATTAACAAGATACTGCAGGGTAATGTGAAATCAGGGTGGAGGGGGTAGTTAAAAAACCTGATTTGAAAAATTCTGTGGTTTGTTCATATACAGTGAAAAAACATGAGAGATAACTTAGAAATCTGACACTTCCACCCTAATTTGGTTTACACTTTCAAGAATTTTTGCTTTGTAAATCTTCCTTTTAACATATGTTATGTTTTCCATCTGTCTTCTCAGATGTCTAAGATGCAGAGAGAATCTAAATTGTTTATTGGGAAAACTTTAATAAGGATGCCTCAACAAATACTATTAAGTATTTTGCAGATTCATAAGTGTGAATTAAAAGAAAACTGTAACTTCTATTAGCAGTGATAATTTATAACTCGTAATGTAAATCTCTTAACAGACTCTTCCTTTCCTGCTTTTTACTTGCCACCATTGAGAAATAAGGATCTTATTTATGACACTGGATAAACACAGTATCTTTGGTTTGCAGTTTGTGTGTGGATATATTTTTATTTATACATCTATGAGTCTGTAAAATAATCCCCCACTTCCCTGCCGGTCACCTTTAATGCTGTGGAAGCTTCCTTGGGAAGACAGCATTGGGAAAAGGAGTCGTTCTTCCCTGGATGACTGTTCCTCCCAATTTCCCAGGCACATGTCATTTTCCTGCTGCAGTTGGACACAGCAGAGACAGGAGTTAGAGCTGGGGACATTCTGCTGCAGAGTGAGAAATAAAATGGGACATTAGATTGCAGCCCCTGTTTGTGTCACCAGAAGAGCACGAGCTGCTCTCTTGCTCTGCCCGGCTTTGCCAGCTCAGGTACTTCGGTAGCTGGGTTAGTGGGTGTTGCTGATGACATCACTTCTGTGTCATCTCTTGTGAAGTGTCATCGCATGGATAAAAGAGATGGGGAAATTACCAACCGGCTTGAGTTGAGTAGGTACTGAGTATGAGTCTGGTTTGGAATAGCTGTGAAGTTTTTTCCTAAGTTCATAAACTCCCTAAAGGAAAGTCTTAATGAGAATGGTTGAAAACAGCCTCATCTTACTGAAATCAGTGCTTTAAAGTAAAAGATTCATGAGGGACTTGGGGTTTTGTGTATTGTCAGTTACAGTTGGAAGCTTCTTTAGACATAAATATACAAAAATCATTAGTTTTAAGTGCATGTCTGCTGTTGCTTCCTCATGTATATTTCGTTTGTTTTGGGTTGTATGTCCTTGCACAGCTGAATTTGAGTTGCCAAGCAGAAGACAGTTCCCTTAAATTGGGTGTCAGAAATAGGGAGGAAAAAGTAGCACTAAAAAGAATGGAAATGTACTTTCTGCAGCTTTTATACATTACAGAGGAGACCCCAGACTTACTTGTTTCATAGTGATGTTGCTTAGGTTTTTTTTCCTTGTTTCATAATATTACTTCAAGTACATATTTATATATTTCACTCTTCCTGTCCTGTGATTCTGTTGGAGAAGGTGTGTTAAGGTGGGAATTTTCATAGGAGTTGTGTAGCTGAAGGGAGCTCCTGAGCCAGAACTGAGCTTGAGTTCTCACCACTGATGCTGTCAGTCCTTTTGGGGAGCATGAGGAGCTCAACACTTCAAAAGCTGAACCACCTGTGTTGGTAATATATTTGCTAAGAAGTCTCTGGCCAGGGAATGTCATAGTTAAAATTTGTTTGTCAAGATAATTCATGTCCTTGTGCGTTATGTGCCGATTTCCTTTCCAGGTGAGCAGTGAGGTGGCACAGCCATAAGGGAAGCTGTGGGTCCAGCAGCTGTGGGAGCCAACTCAAGGCAGGCACAAGCAGACACTGGCTTGGTACAGACTGTGCATTTCATGTTGGCTTAAGCAAGTGCCCACTATTAATTACCAGACTCTCAGATGATTCCTTTTTAAAGGGTCATTCTGAACTTAAATGTTCTGTCAGCTGTTAAATTTGGGCAAGAGACATGATGTGTGTTTGTGATAGGATGAGAAGGCAGTCTCAATTCTGTTAATGTTAATGTGCTCCAAGAACCTTAAAGTATTTAATCTTCATCAGGATGATCTTGTGAATGTGAAGCTGGTGTTCCCAGTGTGGTGTCTCCCAGTCCATAGGCAGATTGCCTCCTCTTCCTTCTGTCTGGGTTTCTCTTCTTGTGGTAAATAAATTTACTGAAGCCTTCTGGTCTGTAAGAGTGTTAGCCTGGTGGCCATGTGCACTTTGACAGTAGCCATGTGTGTCTTGTGGGTGTTGCTGGGTGGGATTTAGACTTATTCACAAGAGCAGACATGGCAACTGTCAAAATAGTGAAGATACCTTGGGAAACAATTAAGAGAAAGAATGGTTTTGGAGAGGGGCCGAGGAAGGTAAGGCAATCCATCATTTGCCTTCTCATGCTTCTCAGAGCAGACTAGAGTGACCACTCTTGTTGGGCTGCTTCTGCCATGCATTTTGGGGTTACCTTGGCTTTATTACCCACTGGCCTCTGGGAAGAGATTAGAGACTAGCTTCTTATCTGGATATTTTCCATATTTGCTTCTTTATATAAACCTTAGTGCCAGGTGCAAGGGCCATTTAATGTGCCCTTATATACTACTTTGTAATTGATAGGGAAACATTCAAGTAATCTGTGATTTCTTTTTATAAAAGGATAGAATAATCCCTAGACCCAGCAATTATTTCCGAAATAAACCAGTATATCAGGTTTTTCTAGACTTTTAACACAGGTTGTATTGTCAATATGAGCACAGCAAAAGAGAGATGGTGGAGACAACTTGGATAAGTGCAGCAGAGAGAGCCTTGAGGTTATGACATCATGATACACAACATGAAAGTGGAAAGAGAGGCTGGGGACTAAGCCTGGTGTGACCAAAGAAGGATCTCAGTTTATACTGCTCTCTTTTCATGGGGATGAGGAGGAGGACAGGGGCAGAACAGGTGGCTTTTCAGCCACTTTCAGGTGGTAGTTATCACACCTTAGTGGTGGTATGAAGGATGTGGATATGTGCATTTTCCCCCTCCTGGCTCGTGTGTCTGGTGTTGGAGCTGGTGTCAGGAGCTGCATCAGGAATACTGGTACTATTGTAGCAGAGGTGAGAAGAGAACTGGTTTTTTTATTAGTTTCATGATTTGTTTGTGTAACAAGCTTCAGTTGCTGAAGTCTTATAAAGAAATGGATTGGGGGAGATACTAGGAGCTGTCTCTAAAATCCCAGCCACAGGAAAGCAAGAGAATGCAAGTGTTACACCCATTTTCAAAAAGGGTTAAAAGACAATACAGTCAGCTACAGACTATTCAGCCTCCTATCCATGACTGGGAGGGTCATGAAGGAGCTGGAATGAGTTCAGTGAAGGGCTGCTGAGGCGATTGTGGCCTGGAGCGTGTGCCCTTTGAGAGGAGGTGGAGGGCTGGGCTGCAGACAGACCACCTAATGTCCCTTCCAACCTGAGTGACTGTGGGTCTGTCAACAAGAGAGAGCCATGATGATAATTCCAATGAATTTTCTAGAGATAAGTCCCAAGAATTCCGAAATGTGACGTTTATTTCAAGATACTTGAGTTTTGACCAGTCCAGTGTCGTAGGAACAAGCGACCCAGACTGTGTTCCTTTCTCATCCCAAGTGCAGGTAGTTAAAACGGTCAGGCAGGTAGAAATTTAGTTAAATATTCAAATCTCGTATTATGCAAGCCATAAATTGTTGAGACTCATCCATATCCTTGCTGTTGGATCTCATTCCCCCTCACCACCGTCCACCGAGCCGTCAGCGTCTCCTTAATCCAGCCGGGTCCCTCATCACCATCATTCTCAACCTGGTTGTTAAACATTGTTTGGAAGAAGTGATGCTGCTCTGCTGAAAGTCAAGGTCAGATGCATGTCAGTTCCCAAGCTTTCTGTGTCTCGTTAGTGAAAGACACAAATGTAGAGTTTCCTTACTGGAAATTTTAGCTTTTCCATGAATGCATTGTTTAATTGTTCTAAAACATTAAATGCAATAATGGTCTTTTGTGAAACAATAAATTACAGAATCCTCAAAACTTGAAAGGAAGTTGGAATGGACGTGGTAATTGCTGACTGTGCCACACAGTGTGGCTATTGAGGGGAGCTACCTGACAGTGAATTTTAGGGAATGGCTGGAGCTCTGAACTGTTGAGGCTTTGTCTGCTGGGGTCTGGCGTGATTGAAAGAAGCCTTACAAAACAAAATTGGGCTCACTGAAATGTAACAGCTATGTTGGCATGGAAGAAAGGCACGGTGAAAATACTGCTTGTGTGCTGGACTTCAGTGTCTGTTCTGTGCCATGAGCAGTCAGTTTGTGACAGGAAAACTCCCAGTCATGTCTCAAGCAGAGGTTATGCTGTAAAAAATGAAACTGAATTTGGTAGTTCTTCTCCTGCTTGCTGTGAGATGTATTTGAGATAATAAGTCGCATAATGAAACACCTTAGGATGGTTGTCACCTCTCCAGGCTGAGCTAAAGGGGGAGAAAATGGTGACATTGAAACAAGTTAATTGATTGAATATGTATATTAGGAAAGTCTCCCGGTAACAGTCACAAGAGTCCTACAGATGAGAATGTTCTGCCTTCCGGATGCAGCATAGTTTCGGGTTTTTTTCTTCTGAGAAGACTTAGAAGGAAACAGAACTTTTTTTTTTTTTATTCTGGTTGCTGAAAGTGTTGTCCAGGAAGGCAGAAATCTGTGACATTTAAGCTCATAAGACTGAAATTAGGAGAGAAAGTGTCTCAAGTGTGGTTATCTTCTGTGTATGAAAATAGCTGCTCAAGGAATGCAGAATGCTCAAATTGGAAAAGGAGCCCTTTTCCAACTAGGTCCTTGCCTAGTGCTTTTCCATGCCTTCCAGAAAACATAATCTCGGGTTTTTGGTGCTCTGCTGTTAAGAGGACATTTGGTTTTATGTGACAAAGGTAAGGAAGGGTGCGAGGTTTAGGATCAGAAATGCTCTGTTACAAGACAAGGTGAATCTCTGCAGCCTTAGTCAGCTCTGCTGCTTCCTGAGCACTGAATTAGAGGTACGTGCCTTAGGGGTTTAGGGAATCTGTTCTCCTCCAGACCACTTTTCCTATTCTGATGTGTGCTGGGTGTGTGGCAGGTTTGAGGATGGAGCAGGTTAAAGCTTGGTGGGACTCCTCAGCAAAGGTGTTCCCTGACCATTGCTTCAGGTAACTGCTTGTAAAGGCAAAGGCATCCCTTGGTTTTTAGGCTCTTGGTAGCTGCCTTTGAGAAACAGTTGAAGCATTGAGAATGGGATCAATTCTGTTTTTCTTGTGAGGATGGTGGGACTGCAGTTGCTTTTCATTTCTCTGTTGGTAGAAATGGGCCATGTTCTTCTTATGGCAGATTTTTATATGTGTGTAAATATATTTATTCTTTTTATAACTGCCAAGACAGTCTCTTATCTTTATGGATTTGTTGCAGACATGCTCAAGTAGATTTTTGTTTTCTGTTGTATTTTATAACCGCTGTAAAATGTGCCTTGTGTTGCTGTTTTTAATGTGCATGACTCTGATGAAATATAAAAGATGATGATTAATCATTGCATGAACAATTGAATTCTTGGTGAATTTTTACAAGACCATTGTGTTAAGTTGTTTACCTGCTTTTTATTTTCCTGCTGGCAGAGCTGTACATTTTCCATGTCTAACCTTAATGTACAGCCTTCTTACAGGAGCTTAGGAGTGGTAGATTATTTCAGGTTTTAAGAGGCAGTTTTCCCAAATGCTTTCTTCACTCTTTTTTGTAACTGCAAAAACATTTCCAGTTCTTGGATCTGGCAAGATGGAGGGCATCCAGCCAGCCAAGCAAAAAAACAAATTGAGCATTTATACTCCAGCATCCCATTTTGAAATACAGCTGGAAAAAACTACTCTTTAAGCCACAGCAACATCTTCCCCCTTCACATTTTGTCTCTTCTCCTCTGCCCCATCCCTGTACCCACACATCTATTATCCATGAAATATGAACAATTTTGGCATGGAAGCTTGGAAAAACACCTTTTCGTGGGATTTACAGAAGTTGTGTGAACGAGCACTATAAACCTTGACCTTGGGGAGAGGTGGGGTGGTGAGAGCAGTTTAACAAAGGCGAAGCCTCCGGCCTGGCCCCGTGTCCTACCCTCGGTGATGTGCGGGCAGATGGCTTTGCTCGGGCTCCAGCTGCAGCTGCTGCTGGTGGCAGAGCTTCCCAGAACCTCCTGGCGTTCCAGGCTGAAATAGGGAAATCTTGGAAGAAGGAAGGTAGAACCAAAATGTCTAGGAAGTGGCAGACATGGTCAATGTCGAGTGGTTGTGTAGGAAAGAGGAGGAGAGATGAAGCGATCGCTTGCAGGAATGGAATCAAAGCTACACCAGGAATTTTTCTAGAAGACAAGCAGGAAAGATGAACTAAAGACCTGAAAGAAAAGACAACAAGTAAGAGAAATTAAAAAAACTTCAATGAAAATGAAGTGTTCACTTGTTCCTTGCCTGCTTGGAAGGGAGCAGGGGCCCTGTTCTGAGCAGGGTGTATTTGTCACGGCCAACATCGTACAGTCCTGGAAGGATTATTGACTCCAGTAGGTGATGATGGCAGGGTGTGGGCCCCTGAAGGATGTAGTGCTTTGAGTGCCTCAAAACAGCCAAAATTTAATGTTTTTGTTTACTGTGCCTCTTCATGTAATTCACTGGTCATTGCAAGTCTGACCATTTTTATGAATTTTTCTTCAGTTAGGTTGAATTGGAAATGCACATGTTGATGAAATGCATGATATTAAAGTGTACTGAGATGCCTCGGTGATGCATCTGTGCTTTGTGATATAGTTTGTGTTGCTTGAGGTTTGTTGTTTCTTTTCAATGTACCATCTTACATCATTTTTGGAGCCTGGGTCTTGCACCAACTTTTTGTGGTTGAAGAGCGAATTAAACTTTAAAACAATGAAGCTTTTGGAATGTCCTTCTTTAGTAAAGAACTTTTCTTTGCTCTAACCTGGAAAAAATGTGGTTTGTTGCTCAGTATGAAGGACTGGGGTTTGTCAGGGCTGGCCTGTGGGACAAAATAACGTTTTCACACGTTTATGTTACAGTGAGAAGTGATTGTTTTAGTTCACATCCTTGGACTGGAAGACTCTTCTAAGATGTGTTGCATGTTTGAACAGCTACTCTATTGTATTGGGGCTGGTCTTCTTAGATGTTATAAATATTGCTGTATGTGCCTGTCCTTATGTCTTCAAATATGTAACTTTTATTTTCACGTGGAAGTACCTATATACAGTGAAGTAACATTCTGTTTTTTAGTTACATACTAAAATAACCTTGTTACACAGATGCTGCTTATGATGTGCAATAAAATATTTTAGTGAACCTGAGTTGTTCCTTTAAAGGGAAAAAAAAAGCCCCACCACTTTTTTATTAGTCTGGATGTTGCAGCCAGGCAGAGCTGTTCCTTCAAGTGGCTTAATGAAGATTTGATTGATTTATTTTGCTCATCTGGAGAGTGTGTGGATTACCTCTGTCAATATTGGGCATGATAAATGAGGGCTGGGCACTTACAGAGCAATTTGAATTATTTGAGCTGTTCAGGAATCGAGCAGTGACTCGATTCAAGAAGCATTACAGGGAGAAAATGCTGAGTACCTTTCGGGATCTTCTGAGGTAGCAGATCATGGCACTAATCAATGACTAGAAACTGATCTTAAATGTCTTCATATGCAAAACTGGGATCAAACTGCTGAAGAAATCATTGTTGTTCTCCGGTGAAGTTTTGAAGCAGTGCTGGAATGCACACACAAATGACAAGATTGAGGTAGAATTGCTGGGTGAAATGCAGTGGCTTGTGATTACAGAGGAGGTTGGAAAAGGTGATGTAATTGCTCTTTTGGGAGAGTAAATCAATAGGAAAAAATCTGTTGTTATTTCTGCCTTCGTCTTTTAGCCAAAACAAGGGAAATTTAAGCATTAGATTAGGTCATTGTACTCATGCCACCTTAGTTTTCTTAAGCTTTGTTTTGTCAAAATTCTTGCCAGAAAACCTGTGTTGTACCCTGTGTGGCTGTGTCTGCACAGTGTGTAATGACTGTGCTCTGAAAGGCTCTGCCGTTCACTTCACGGGGACCCTCACTCCTTAGTCTTGGGTAAAGACGTCCTGAATGCCTGTCATTGTTAACACTGGTACAAAGTAGCAAAGATAAATATTTTAGCTACTCGTTTGTCATGTTTTCTCACCCATGTTTCTGTTTTAACTTGTAGATTTCGGATCTTTGTTTGACTTGGAAAATGATCTTCCTGATGAGCTGATCCCCAATGGCGAGTTGGGCCTTTTAAACAGCAGTGGGAACCTCGTTCCAGATGCGGCTTCCAAACACAAACAACTTTCTGAACTTCTGAGGGGAAGCAGCGGCTCTTCCTTAAACCCAGGAATTGGCAATGTGAACTCGAGCAGCCCCGTGCAGCAGGGAGTTGGCGGTCAGGTGCAGGGGCAGCCGAACAGCGCGAACATCGGCAATCTGGGCGCGATGGGAAAGAGCCCGCTGAACCCAGGAGACTCCTCTGCTCCGGGCCTGGCCAAGCAAGCAGCCAGCACCTCTGGACCTACCACACCTGCATCCCAAACTCTGAACTCTCAAGCACAAAAACAAGTGGGAATGGTGACCAGCAGCCCTGCAACTTCACAGACTGGACCTGGGATATGTATGAATACTAATTTCAGTCAGACACACCAGAGCCTTCTCAACAGTAATTCTGGTCACAGTTTAATGAATCAGCCTCAGCAAGGACAAGGGCAGGTAATGAATGGATCTCTTGGGGCAGCTGGAAGAGGAAGGGGAGCAGGAATGCAATATTCTGCCCCTGCCATGCAGGGGAATGCAGGCAGTGTGCTGGCAGAGACTTTAACCCAAGTATCTCCACAGATGGCTGGGCACACCGGGCTGAACACAGCACAGACAGGAGCAATTACTAAAGTATGTACATGCCATTTACTGTATTCTATTTATTGCACTTGTTTTTCTCCATACAGGTGTTTAGGAATGCAGTAGATCCTTTTCTGGGACAGAAATATATATTGTATGAACCATATTTTGTATGGTTTTCTTGAATTTGTAGTTACCCATTTCAGTCACCAGTGATATTGTGAAAAGGAGATAATTGAAGCAGTACTTCTCATGTAATCAAAAATGAAAGCACTCGTTGAAAAGGACATCCTCAAAGCTAAAAGTTGGAGAGTATCTTAGCAAGGTGAATTAGAAAAGAGTAGCATAATCCTGCAGAAAGGAAGCAGATGATTTCTCTTGCGCAGGATCTCAAATTAGCTGCCAGACAACACCATCTTCTAAAGCAATGTGAACATGGGGATTGAAGGGAGAGGTGTAGTGATTGCTCCTCTTGTCAAGGACCACTGTCAGCAGCCCCGCAACGAATGTTTTTTAAATATGGAGAAACTGATCTGGAAACATAAAATTTCACACAGATTGCCAGGATAATGCAAACTGTTGAAGGGAAGGGCAAGAGCCTAATTTGGTAGCCATTGTGGATCAGGGCAGGGAATATATACCTGGAAGTATCTGCCTCTGTCAGGGTGCACTGCTCTGGCTCCTTGTTTGATACAGTTACTGCTTTCTAGTTCTTTGTTTTCCAGGTGTGAGCTTAGAGCAGTGTTGACTGCTGCTCTTCCTGCCCTGTGTCTTATCTCTTGTCTGGGTTATTTTGGTACAGTTCCTTCATGAAATTTTGATGGCAAACCCACCATGTTCTGATATGTAGAAAAAGGTCCATTTTTATCTCTGATATTTTATCTATTCATACATTAGTAGCTGCTATCACTGTAGTTCATTAACATGCAAATGTTAATTCATGGATATGTTAGTAATTGTGGAAAAAATTGCATTGTCTGACATGAAAATGTGTGTCCTGTACTCTAAAGAGGAGCTGACATCTCTGTGGAGTACTGTATAGTTAATTTTAATTTTTTTTTTAAATAAAAACCATAAAAAGCATTCTCTCTGCAGTGAAGAGATGCTTCTGCTTAAGGAAGAGATACTTGTGTTATGAGTGAAGGTCAAAGAATCTGAAAGTTGACATAACCATTTTGGAGGCTGGAGACAGCTAATTTTGCTGTGTGGAAGCTGATTGGTCTGCACTGAAAGAGAGTCAGCTTATCTTTCTTTTGTTTTCTTTTGAAATTTGTGGGAAGAGTGAAGAATTCTATTTATCTGGCTTATTTCTGTGAACTTGCAGATACCTAAGTTCTTGGGAGTATATTTTTCCTAGTCACTACTCAATTTTATGTGAAACTACTTATTTTGCTATGTGAACCAACTGAAGGAGAATTACCCCAAAGCAAAGGATTTGCTGACAGAGTCTGTGTGAGCCTGATGGGGGAGGTTCTGTGAGGTCTTGGTTTATTTTGAACAAACCCACCTCTGGTAAGGAACGGGCTAGATCTCAGACAAATTTCAGATTTCAAGGACTTCAGGCTTAGCCAGCTGCAGATGGATTCACCAGCTCAGGAAAAGGACACAGTCTGCCTCAGTTTAGAGATGTTCAAGAAGCAAAGTTAGTTTGAGGAAGGAATACACTGGAAAAGAATGTGAAAGGACTGTTTAATGACAGAGCATAAGTGATAAAATGGTATTTCTGTGAAGGTGCACTTAAAATAAATTTAAAAACTTGGCCAAGTAAAACAGGAAATCTGGTGTTTTCCAGGGCTCCATCTCTTGTTGAATAAGATGAAGCTTTGTGTTTCTTTTAAAAAGTTTTACTCTGTATGCGTCTTATTTTTCTCTTAGTAAAGAGAGCAGGTGAACTCAGTGTTTTACACAAAGATTTTGTGTTTCCATTTTGGAACAAATACTTGCTCCTTGAATTTTCTTGTGCCAAGCAGCACCATTCTCTGTTTTTGCCATTTTCCTTAGTAGGCATTTGAGGATTGGTATCCTTTTCTAGTCTCTTCCCATATCCCCCAGATTATTGTTCTAATAGGATTATCAGCCATGATTGCTTGTTAGCTTTTTCTTCTTGATGTTCCAGGAAAGCTTTTAAGAAAAGTAAAGAAACACTTCAGTGAGTTAGTCTGTTCTTCTGAAACTGAAGTGTCTGCTGAAGGAGAATGTGGGTTAGTTTGTTTTTTCACCTCCTGATTCCCCTGGTGTTTACCACTTAATGTGTACAGCTTAAAAGATTTAAAGAGTTGTAATAAAAGTGGTGAGACAGATGATCTACCTAATAGTGAACGTGCCCAGCTTGACTCAACTGCTTAAAATGCAGCTGCCATCCTGCTTGAAGAACTGTATCAAGGCTGGAAGGAAATTGTCTAGGTGGTGACTGTAGCAGTATCCTAAGGGAAAGAAAGAGCTGTGAAATACAAGTACAAAAAATACCTAAAAGAACTTCTAAAAGCAAGATCTTCTCATTACATTTAAAATAAGTGATGTGCATCTCTGACTAACCTTGTTCAAGTACAGCTGAGTAGCCCATTTTTCTCAATTCAGTGTGTTTATATGCAGTGTGGGGAACTTCTGACCCTTTATGGTTTGGGACCAGTTTTGTTGGGCAAGACCTTGCTTCTGTGGTGGTTGGTCCTATTCCTTTTTTAGTATGTGACTAATCAAGGGAAGTCCATTCCTTTTTCTGGTTTTGTTTCCTGTGGTATATAAGCATTCTTTCTATTAAGAGAAAGAGAAGAAAAAATATCGAGAATCTGGTCCCTTCACCTGATCTCAGAAATTGCAAGGATTCATTTCATCTTCAGCAGCCATGATTGCTAATTTTGGTCTGGACTTGCTATTTTAAGCCAGAGCTGAGCAGGGTAACTGTGGCTCATGTTCGTGTGCTTGCATGAGCCAAAGGTGGAGATAAACCTTACCCCTACCCAATTCAAACAGGAGTGGAAAATAACCAACTCCCAGTGTCAGAGGGCAAGAAGGTGCTGAGATTGAGACAAATATTCTTCCATTGGCAGGGAGAGATTAAAGTAAAATACTTCCTCGATCTATAGAGATGTGAGCAAAGATGTCATAGATTTCACGTGATACTTCCAAAGATCAGTGATTTTTGACTTGCTGAGATACCTGGAAACCTCTGAGGAGCCTTCTCTTCCATGATACTGTGTATCTCTCTGCTCCCTTTACTGCCAGTCTGCTTTCCTGTAACAATTTTGCATGCAATTGTTGCATTGTTACCTTGTTTTCTTGGATGACACTACAAGGAGAATTTTTATTGGACTGGGTTGAAGTTCCTTAGGAAATCAGCTTTAAAGAGGAAAGGATTTGTCTTGGAACAATTATTACTTGATGGGAGTAGAGGAACAGATCATCTTGTCACAGTCATTTCCAGCAATAATGAATTGTCCTTTTGTGTTGTACCATGTTTTTTGTTGAGTTCATTAAGTCCAGAAATCGTGTTCAAACCATCTAGAACATCTTGTTAGAGTTGTTTTTTTAAGATTGTTGGTTGCTGAATGTGATAAGCAGTAGCAAAGCTCAGCAGATGGTCATTGCTTCCATAGGAATGAGCACTTCATTGGAGACACGCTTGTGCCTAACACTTTCCTGTGGCTGTGGGAGCTCATCTTTTCCAAGTGAAGGAGATGAAACCTTCCTGTTGTTCTTTGTAGCTGGCAAGGTCTTGAAGTTGTGTCTCTGTCGATGAGTTGTTAGAGAGTCTCCTGCTGAGATGCATTCCCCTTGTCCTGGTACAGCTGTCAAAGCCTGTGGAAAGTTAAAAGAAAATGTTGGGAAGTTCCCATTTATTTCATATGGTTCTCAGGCTTCCTTTTTGCCCTGCATTACGAGTTTTGGACAGTGATTCCCCTAACTGGTGCTTCTGCTCTTTCCCTTAAGAAGTGGTAAAGTCCCATTCAGATGAGAGGACTCTTGAGTGTTTTCTTTTCCATGTGTTTCCAAGCTGTAATGCATCCTCATACAATTCTGTAAAAGGAATCACCTTTTCTTCAGTAACTTCAGAGTCCTGTCACTCCAACAAGGATATTCTGGTACCCAACAGCAGAAATTTATGAAAAAATCTGAAGTTGTGCGTGGCTGATGATCTGCAGAAGGTATTGCTGTTAAGCTGCAGTGAAGAGACAGTTTGCTGGGAGCTCCTTTCAAAGTATTTTTCTTTACAGAACCATTAAACCTACCCCAAGTTCTGCTTTCCTTCTGAAAGGCAGGCACAGTTTAGTCAAACATTATTGGGCTCTGTATGCTTCAGAAAAAGATTAAATTGTTTGGTCAGACTGAATCTATAAAGAGATGAGAAGGAAATGGTTGTTTGCTTTCATACCTAGTTATGAGGTTTATAGCATTAATGTTTTTTCGGTATGCCTTGTTGAAGATTGAAAATTTTGAGTAACTTCAGTCTACCTATTTTGAAAACTCTGAAGGAAAATACTTATGTTGACATAAAATAGAACCTGCCTCCAGGGAGAAGCTGATGGAAAAGCTGATGTGGCTGGCAGATCTTCCAATGTAGTATTCCAGGAGGTGATCTGGTAGCAGGGAGTTTAGATACAGAGTTCCAAGTGCTGCGTGCAAGTGGTGAGTTTTCCTTACCTCTGTGTAAGTATTTGAGCCCCACTGGAAATGGGTACCACTACTGGGATTGGCATCAAAACCTGAACAGACTCAAAACAGTCACTAACTGTGCAGAACTAGATCTGCTGTGCTGGATTTTTGCCTATAAGTGCAGAACGTTTTTTTCCTCTAAATGGTATTGGCCTAGTTTGTTTGGACAGTGCATGTTTTCAACTTTATTTCAGTCAGAGTAGCTACATGGCAGTGTATGCTTCAGTAAGAGTAGGTTCAGATTAAAGAGGAGGAGGAACTCTTACGAGAAGTGAACTTCAGAAAACAGTAAAACCATTTTTTATTTCTACCAAGAGAATAACCCGTTGTCTCAGGGCTTTTTAATGTTGAGCTATAAAAGAAGTGAATTCTGTCATTGTTGTTTCCAGGCAGGGTGTCTGTCTAATACATGAGCCTTGGACAAGCACATTCACAGTTTTGCTCCCTGTACTGTTCACTGAGTGGTGTTTTGATGTTGGAAATTAATATTAAGTAAATTAGATATGATCATAAGCTGTGTTAAAGAACAAGACTTACATAGTGCATGTGGTTACGTTACTTGTCTTGGTGTTGTGAGGAAACTGTGGTAAGGAAAATTTGTGATGAGAAAAAATGAAGCCAACTATTTATTTAAACAGATCCCCCAGTTGCTCTTGCTGAGTACCAGATTTAGATACGCTTGCTGATTGTGAATTAAGTCAGCTGAAGATGTTCTCATTCCTTTGCAGCTCTGTGTGTTTTAGCAAACTGCTGGTGCTGTTTGTTTCTCTGGTGGCTCTCAATCTGTCTGAATTCTGCCTGAATTGTTTTAACATGACTTGCAGTTAATTTGCTTCTCATCCACGGAGTTGTCCATGCTCAGCTGCCAAGCTGCCTGTCTCCTAGCAGACCATGCCTCTGGCAAACACCAGTAGCCAGTCCAAATCATATTCCAAACAGTGCTTGTTCCCAGTTCCAGGGGACTCCTAATAATGTTACAGACCAGACCGTAGCTGCTCCGTTCTCTGATGAATAGGGAGCACTGAAACAGCATTTTTACTGAGGAGAGACATATGTGTTTTTGTAATAATACAACAGAAGACTATAAATACAAAGAAACACATAATAGCAAAACTCACTGACTCGTAGTAAAATGAAAGTCTCCGAGGCAGTTTTGTTTTGAAACAGGACCGTGGAAAGTGGTGCTCCACAGATGAGTTTGCTGATACGTCAAAGAGATTTAGTGACTTAAAAAGCTCACTTCCCACAACTGTTACTCCTGGCACCTGAAATTGAGTTGTTTCCTGTTTCTAGTACATGAGTTAAATCTTGTTTGCAGTTGTGCAATGCCATTGAAGATCTTTGCAGCGATAGTCAGTTGGCTGGGACTTATGCAGGTATCAAGGTTCAGTTTGGCTCCAGGGCTGCAAGAAACAGAGCACTCAGCCTTGGTGGGGACAAACCACAGCTCAGTCTTCTCTCCTCCTGCTTCACACCCAAAGGCCTCTCTGTGCGCTTGCATTTGCTTATCAGCCAGCTGACAAAAATTGTTATGGTATCTCTTCAGAGATATTATATTGGTTAAAGTCTTGTAATTCTTCAGTTCTTGTTGTTAGAGTGGAGTTGACTTCTAAGAAGTCTATCTGAAAGAAGGTTTTGGGAGTGAAACTAACAAATCCACCAGTTCCTTTGGAAGCCATTGATTAAAAGCAAGATTTACAGTGTTGTTTCAGGTTAGTCAAAATGACAGAAACTCCCAGGTCCTTACTGATAGATATAACTGAGATGACTTCTTTCTAGTTTTCAGACTGCTTTCACGTGTCTTCCTGCTGCTGTTTGTAGTTTGGGATTTTTAATACCCAGGTAAAAAATGACTCAGATGTTTGGAGGGAGGAAAACCTGCCAACTGAAATGTTGGTGTGTAGAGGTTACGAAATGCCTAGTTCCTTCAGTCAGAAGGAAATGTCTTTGTCACAGTTATTTTCTTAATACACTCTAATCATGCATGTAGATACGATTTCACAGGAGCCTTTCTGATGAAAAGACCTTTTAGCAAGTCTCAAAGCTTGCCCTTACTTAAAAGATAAACTTAATATTTGTGCTTGACAGTGAGCTGTGATTATATTGGGAATCCGGTAATTGGAAGGACATACAGAAATGTGTCAAAGCAGGCAGTGTTATGGTCTGAAAACTAAATGCTGGTGATCTGTTTCTTTAGAAAAAAGGCAGTGCAGGAAACTTGGAAAATTATGTAGAGTCTGATAAACTGTGTCAGCTTCCTGAGAAATGGATCAGGAGTGGAAGCAGTGAGAGGAGGCGATTCTCCTTTTGCAGCTTCCACAAGTGAAAAACACTTTGTTGAAGGAAAACAGGACACTTCAACCATCAGGCAAGAAAGGTTATGTTGGAAAGTTGCACTTTGGAATTTTGAAATTCACTTGTTTCCATAAGGGGTTAAAATTTCAATACAAGAGGCTACACAAAGTGTGCCCAAATCTAATTTGTAGTGGGCAGATTATTCTTCACCTTGATTAACGTTTAAACTAGAAAAGATGTTTCAATACACATTTCCCCTCCATATGTCAAAAAAAATTTCTGAGTTCTTACTGGCACAATTGCTAGTTTACTCTGCAGGGCTGAGTATAAGGAATGGCAAAATATGATGGCATTTTCCTTTCTTCTTGTGACTGTTTGGTGGAAGTACCTGTTGGTTTTTGTTTGGAAGCTGAAGTCTATTTGTGTGTGACATCAGTTTGCTGTAACTGTGTCTGTGGGCTGTAAGTAGTACGTGCTTGTTTCTCCTCCTCATCTTCCTCCTTGCTATTACAGTAAAGAGTATTTTTATTTACTTCAGAAATTACTGTGACTGTGAAGTGGCACACTAAGCTTGCTTGTGTTTTAAGTGTTTGTGTGTAATCCAAGGAATGACTTTAATTCTAAGGCCAGAAATACTTTGCAGAATTGATATTTAGATGCATAAGAATTTGAGATGACTTTTGAACTCCTGGTGCTACAAAAACTACCTGTAAGTAGCACCTGGAAATGTCTGTGCTTACATGTTCTGAAGATGCTCAAAATACAAAGAGATGGACGTGTTCTTAGGTATCCATGTACAAATCCTATTTAGGTTTGCGAAATAACGGTTTTTAGGGCATAGTGTCCTCTGCCCTAAAAAGGGTTCAACAGTGCCTTTGTTTTAGAATTAATCATAACGAAAATACAGCATGTTAAATATAGGACCATCCTTGCCAAAAGAAAGGAAATAGATTTTTTGAAGAGAGTGGTAAGTAGATTATTTAGCACTCTGCTGCTGTTTTGGACGCAAAGGATTTGTGTTCTCCAAGTGACGGCAGCACAGTGCTGTCCTGGCTGCATGGCTGCTCTGCTTGTCAGGGGAGTTTTGGAAACAAAACAAATGCCCTTTGAAGCTTTTGGCAAATTGACTTAATTAAATAACTGGCTTTAGGACGGGAGGATCTTTGTACCCTGGTAATGGACAAGTGTTGGAACACCACCAGTTGAAGATGAGATTTCTCTCTTGGAACGAACAGTGGTGGCTCCCTAAGTCTGATATTGGGCATCTTGGGTTAAAATGCATTTCTGGATCATCCGCTGTGCAGCTGCTGTCAGTGAGGAATGTGTGTACAGGCCTGGTTTGTTAAACTGTTCAGTTTTAATCCTGTTTAAAGACAACCATCAGATCTTGCCTTGTTTAAAAGCCTGTTCAGAATTGTCTCAATAGCTTCATGGGTATTGTTAAATCTTCAATGAGAGCATGTTTTATAGAAGGACTGGAAATGTCACAGTAGCTCTTGAAGTCACTGTGGTGTTTCAAAACAAACATATTTGGCTCTTAAAGTTATTTTAAAATTATTTTAACAGTGTAAATTATTTATAGTTACATTTTTCCATAGTTAATGTCAGGCTGTGGTATTTATGCTAAGTAGTTGTTTGGAGTAAGCAATATTGATTTTTGTTTCTTTTAATGTATTTAATGTAACCTGTAGTGTGAGTTTGTTTCTTGTCTATTTGATTTTTCTCCCTGGTCTGGACGGAATAAGAATAGTTTTAGAGTCATAGCCTCTCGGTTCAGTGTTTCCCCTTTAACTTTAGGTTCATGTCAGTTAAGGAGAGTATACACTGTAAAGAAAGGACACAGAATATCTCTTTTAATTATACTGTGGAGATACTTTTCCTGTTGCTGTTCCTCCTCAGAGCTACTGTTGCCTTTTCCCACACCACTGTGGAATATCACATTCCATGGGCTGCCTGATAATGTATCATTGGCCAGCTTCTTGGAGATAAATGGGGAAAGAACCTCTTAAACAGTGCTACTGTTTTCTCTTCCCAAAACAGCTTATTTCTTATAATACTAAATTTTTGGAGCATGATGTGCTCTCCCTTTCCTTGGCTGTCTCCAGCCAACTATAGGCACTTCTGAACTGCTGAGATGCTGGCAGGCACAGCTGGCAATTCTTTTGGGGCCTGTTAGGTACAGTTTGAAAGGCTGATATCCACAATACAGGAAATAAAGGAAGGAGTGCAGACTTTGGGTTGAATTTGATATAGAAATTTGCATTTATAGAATCACAGAATCATGGAATGGTTTCGGTTGGAGGGACCTTAAAGCCCATCCAGTCCCACCCCCTGCCATGGGCAGGGATGCCTTCCACTACCCCAGGTTCTCCAAGCCCTGTCCAGCCTGGCCTTGGACACTTCCAGGGATCCAGGGGAAGCCACAGCTTCTCTGGGCACCCTGTGCCAGGGCCTCCCCACCCTCACAGGGAAGAGTTTCTTTCTCATATCTAATGTAAATTTCCCCTCTTTCATGTTTGAAGACATTGCCCCTTGCCTATCACTACTGTTCCAAAACTTTTTAAAATTCAGCTTAATGATGATGAAGTACAGGAACTGGGGGAGGACAGGGATACTCAGTTGGGATCCTGTTAGAGAACTGTGTTTTGATGTGACCATGTATGTGTTTTAGTGCATGCTGAAGCTTCTCCTGGAAGTAACTCATAAAAATTTTAACCTTTGAATATACATTTAAGTATCTGTTGAGGCAAATCTTCACTGAATTTTACTATTTCAAAATTCTTTTTATAAGTATTGTTGAATTATTTTTTGTGTCCAAACTAGGTTTTCTTGATGAAACAAACCTTTGAAACATCTACACTTAATTTTATGGTTCTGGTTAAGTTTCTATTCTTGTGTACTAAGAATAATTCCTGTTTATCTGAAGCAAGCCACTTGCTCTGCTTGGCACTTATAAAAGCTCTTGAAGCACTTGGAATGCATTGATCAATTGTGGCTAATTATCCATTAGAGCTTTGAATTTGTTATTTGCAGAGGTGACACTCATTGCAAAGTAAACCTTGTAAGCTTTATTTTGATTCATAAGTACAACAGTGATGCTGAGTGCAGAAACTGTAGTAGATTCCATTGTGTTTTTACTCAGGCTTGTGCAGAATTTTGGAGACATTTTCTTCAGGCATATATACAGTGTAAGCGTATGATCATCTGATTTTCTCTTCCTGGGAAAAGTTGATTTCTAGTTAAATGTATTAAGATTTTCTCTATATAGCCAGTCATTTGTAAAGAAGGTTTTCCCATGAAATTTTGTCCTTTGTATTTCAGTAAGTATGGGGAAACATGGGTTCATTGTTTTAAAAGGCCTTGGAATACTGAAGTTCTTTGGCCTCTGAAATGCTTGGAAGAGAATTTCTAATGTTATTACATGTGGTAATAAAATACCTGGCTTCTTCTTAATGGGATTTTAAAATTTTTATTTCTAGTTTTACCAAATTTTAGTAATAAAGGTTGAAGTAAATGACAGTTATTCCTGGACATTTGAGTATTTTAATTTGAGTTAATTTACTGGTGAGGAACAAGACAGTAATTGATTCATGAATCTGTTATGGAAGGTCTTGGTTATAGCAATTAGCTTAAAGTGATGGGAGACTTGGAGTTTGGCTTCCTCTGAACAGTGGTAGTCAGATCATGATTTAATTCTCAAAACTGATTTTTGAAATGTTGCATTTAAGGGTTTCTTATTACCAACTTAAAAGTGAGTATTTTTAACTGTTTTGTCAAACTGCCAAACCTGCAGGTTGGTTTAGGTGAGCGCTCTCACCTCGGCTCTGATAACATCATTGCCACCATTCTTGCACTGAGACTAAATTCACTTTTTCTTTTTTTTTTTTTTTTTTTTTTTTTTTTTTTTTTTTTTTTAC
>WEKY01020320.1:48081-121245 GCA_013390045.1 Picathartes gymnocephalus | reverse complement strand
TTTTCCTTGCCTCTCCATCTGTCCCTCTGGCATATACATTCCAAGCGCCATGGTGACTTTCTTTTGGAACACATTACTATAGGATGAAATAGCAATTAGTAGAGACTTACTTTTTTTTTGTCAGTAAACAGATGCAAGATGATGCCAGTGTAGTAAAGAAAGCCTGTCTTTCTCCTTCACAAATGAACATGAATTCCTAATGGACCTGTCTCTTGCACTTCTCTGGGAGCCATAATCGGTGAGATGGACCTTGCTTCGTGCTGGGGATTTGGGCCTCATTCCAGAGGGAGATAAGAGTCCAAAGAGCGAAGTCCTCGGCCTGTGCCTGCTGGAAAGCTGCTCTTTGCTACCGAGTGTGTGAGCAAAGCACTGCTGGGAGTCGTGGCAGCAGCACACAGGGGCTGAGGAGGGATTAACTCCAGGGGGCTGATGCCAGATCATAGCAGCTCTGGAGCTCGTGTGTGTTCTGCTCACCTGGGATCCGGTGTGAAGCGTGCAGATGGCAAGGCACAGGTCCCTGTCTCTGTGTGTTACCTCTCTGGGAAGCAGAAGTAAGCATTATGAAGCAGTCCTGTGCTCCTTCACTGTCACTAACAGCATTAAAAGCAGCTGAATTGCCTGTCAGTCTGAATTTCTTAGGTCTTCCATTAGCTAGAGCAGATTGACTCCTTCATTCACAGTACTTTGTAGACTTCAGTTCATAACTTCTGAGCATCTGAGACACCCAGCTGTTTGATTTCTTTGTCTTGAGAGAGAGAATAAAGATCCAAAGGAAGAAAGTTAAAACTATTTAAGCCAAGCAAGGTGGTGTGCTGCTTGTAAAAACATTTCAGTGGATGGGAAGAGAGAAAGAGGGAACAAAATGCTGAGCATTTTAATCAACTCATGTGTTGAAAGCCCAAATTTGAGGTAGGTGTGGTAATTTGATGGCAAGGGATTTGAAGGCTTAATCTAATAATGGAGTACGAAGTGGCTGATTTTGGTGAGGCCCATAAAAGAAGGAAGTAAAGGGTGCTTGGGATGGCATATCTGGAAGTTCTGAGTCATCCCTGTCCTGTGGTTACTTAGGACTGCATGGAGGCAGCAGCAGGGTGCTGGGTCTGTACCCAGTCATTCTCTTTATGCTGAACCCAAAGGATACTCCTTGGGTCTGTAGGTCATAGTGGGAAGTGCAGAATTCCCATTTTGTGCCAGCTTGCTCTATTTTCTAAAATAAAAACAGAGAGAGAAGAAAAGTGTCCCTAACATCTCAGTGGTGTAACTGGGGATTTTGGGTGAAGCATGAGAGATGCTGAGTAGCTGTGGCTCTGTAAGAGTTGGAGTGTTTGTGCACAGCTGCTCTCTCAGCCTAAGGCTGTTGATGAAGTGTAACCCTAAAGTTCCAGCTCAGGCATTCAGAAAACGGCATCAGAGTTTTACAGCAGCTCTTGATAGGTGGAAATAGTTACTGTATCCTCAGCCTTTAGCATTTTGTGTCACACGAGGTTGTGTCAATGATACAGAGGAGGAAGTAGGGAGAACGTCCTTCGTTGCAAATACAGGGATTTAGAAGAAAGCAGTAGTGAGTGGCAGATGTGTTTTACTAGAGCAATTTACACTGTTGAACAGCCAAGCTCTCACGTATGCGACTCTTCAACACTGCTGTTAGTTTGTGAAGATCTGGCCTCTTATCAAAACAGATCAGATCTAGGATGCCTCTGCTCTCTCTCATCTTTAATTATGACAGGCATGTTCTGTTCTCTGAAATAATTTAAATTATTGATCTGGAATTTAAATTGGTTTTTAGCTTTTGTAAGACTATAGACTAAGTCCAGAATAATACAGGGATAGTGGTGGCTCACTAAAAGTCTGACTTTGTGACTGCCTCGTACAGCTATTTTGTCAGATTCAGAGGTGTGGGAAGAGTTTGGTGAGGAAAAAAGGTGGTTCTGACCTCCCTGTTTTTCTATTGTCAGAACAGATCCGAGTAGCACATCCAGTAAGTTGGCTGTGTGTCCTCACACTGCTGCTGTTGAAGCTGCAGTTCTTTACAGCACCCCCACCCCAAGGGTTTTCTAAAGTGTTTCCTGTCAAGCTTTCAACTCCCTCCCATGTCCTCAGATAATCTCTGAGGTGCTGACAGGACAACACTGGCAGTGGTGGCTCCTCAAGAGCCCTGGGTAGTGTGTCTGCTGCTAAGTGCAGTGGGTGATGGCAAAGGTCTCTGTGCCTTCCTTCATGGAGATGTCAATCTGCGAGGCTGTTGTGGTTTAGGGGGTGGTATTCCTGAATTTACTGCTCCCACCGAGAGTCTCCAATCCATGCTGCCACTCACTCACTCCCTTTCCCCGTTCCCTGTAGTGGGGTGGAGAGGAGAATTGGAGGCAGAAAAGGCAGAGATCATGGGTTGAGATAAGAACAATTTACTGGAAGCAGCAATGAGATAAGAAACAGGAACAGCAACTATATTAATAACGAAAGTGTATGAGAGAGGCAAGTGATTCACATGCAAAATGCTCAGAACAGCTTAGCCCCCACTCCCTCCTGCTGGCTTACTCGACCAGGAGGAATCCCTTCTCCCTAGAAGAGACTCCTTTTTTTTTTTTTTTTTGGCAATGGCATGAGGTGGTACAGAATAACCTTAGCATCCTGGCAATGCTCTGTCCTGACTACTGCAAAAAATTAATCCTGTCCTGGCTGGAACCAGAACATTATCCCTTATTCTATACCATGTACCCATGTCCAATTCCTACACCTTTTAACTAGGTACATGCATTTATAATTGTATTTATAGATATACACCCACAAGGACAGGTATCATTTCTGTAGTCAGTGGTCATCCCTCCAAGATGTCTGTTGAGTTCATTTAGTCCATGGCTGTGGTTTCTATCAGTCCGTGATGTCTTCCAGGGCAAGAGGGCTGGTGTGCTGTTGGCTGGTTGCAAACAGCATCAGGATAATGCATGAAAGGCACTTTCCCTTTGATCATCCAGCCCAGCTCTGGTAGTCAGGGTTCCAGGAGAAGCTGTGCTTCAATGCCAATCACTTTGGAAGCAGCTCAAACCTCTTGATAGGCTGCCAGGATCTCTTTTTCAGTTTAGGTGTAACAGGCCTTGGATCCTTTGTATCCCTGACTCCAGAACCCCAGGGGTCATCCTCAGGTCTTCCCAGGTACTTTTTACCAGACTGCCAGAAAGGACCATTCTCCCTGACTGCAGAGCTTGATTTTACATCCTGTCCTGTCCTGACTGGCCATGGGGCTACTGCTTGAACAACCTCGTTTGATCTATTCAAATCTTGTTGTTCAGGACCCCATTTGAAATAATTTTTCTTCTGCACCACAAGATGGAGAGAGCTGACAATCTGACTGTACTCTGGGATACGCATCCTCCAGAAACCTCCAGTGAGGCCCTTTAATGTTACTTTGCTTTATGGCAAAACCAGCCTTCAAGAGGATTTGGATTATCTTCTCCCTTTATCAAAAACTTCATCTGCCCTGTTCTCCCGTACAGTGATCTCATCAATGTGCTGTAAATGTTCTGGAGCCTCACCCTTTTCCAGTGCAGTCTGGATCAGTCCATGACAAGTAGTGGAGCTGTGTTTCCACCCCTAGGGCATGTCAGCGCAGCAGCTCTCAGTAATGGTGTGGCTTCATTCAGACCACCATAGTCCACTGTCAGTCTGCACTTTCCATTGGACTGACATGCTGGTCGTGTAGGGTTATTAAAGGGTGAGTGGGTCTTGCTGAGCACTCCCAGCTCTCCAGTCCACAGCCCATCCCATGGATGGGATCCCACAGGCCTGGCTGGGGCTGTGTTGCCAACAAGGCACTGTTGTGGTAGTGATCAGTACCTGTTCTTCAGCCCTCAGCAGTCTCACAGCAGAAGGGTCCTCTGAGAGACCAGACAAGGAATTCAGCTGACAAATTCCCTATGTCTCCATAGCAGCTCTTCTAAAAGCCCAACGATTCCCTTTTGGGACTGTGAAATACCCTCTCCTGAGGTGGTCCATGCCAAGGATGCATTGGACCTCTGGACCAGTCACAATGGGGTGTTTGCCATTTCTTCCCAATCAGGCTTGCTTCAGGTTTCAGTACAGTCAGCTGAAATAGGGATGGATTCTGCCCCTACAGATCTCAGTGGCATCAGGGGACACTCTGTGCCAGTGTCAACTAAAGCCTTATATTCTTCTGGGTCTGATGTGCCAGGCCATGGATCGACACAGTCCAAGAGATCCAATAGTCCCTTTTCTCCACCTGGCTAGAGGCAAGGCCCCTCTAGTTCTGATCATGGTACTTGTTTCTCTCTTCTTGTAAATATGAACCAGAGGTCTCTTCAAGAGGGTATAAAATAACATCAGCCCTTTATTCTGTCTAAGGACATGCCCACAGGAAACTGGAGGGGCATTTATCCTCGAAGAATTTCCTGTAGTGGTTGTTCTTCCACTCAACTCGCGTGCTCTTGCTGCCAGGGCAGAGGTGGGTTTTTCATCCCACTTCTTTCTGTCCTCTCTGTGACCATGCAGGTAAAACCAGAGGTTACCTTGTGGTTTGTCCCCTCTCAAAACTACTTTGTAGTTTGCTCAATCCAATCTGTGCACAGTCTTGGACAGCCTTTACACAAGTTGGTAGGGAGGAAAAAAGATAATCTTCATATTGCCAGAGCTGGGGAGTCAACTGAAGCCCTGTTCTCATTTCATTGCCAACGGCCATGGCACGCTCCATGCAAACTTCTGCCACTTGGATTGTGTACTTAACATCTAAGGGAAATTAAAAATCCTCAAAAAGTGTTGTAACAGGCCTGAACGAGGAAACGGGTCTGGAAAGCTGGAGAAAAAAAATTCTCTCCTGTTCCCCCACAAACTTTCTATGATTGATTATTAATGGATTCCCAGAGGTAGTGCTGAGGTAGGAGCAGCAGTGAACACGCATCCCAAATGACCCTTATTGCTCTCGATAAACTGATATCCCACACTGCAGCAAGAAAGCCATCCTGCTCCCTCTCCCTGCTCGGAAAAAGGGCACCGTTATGGGCACTTAAGGAAACAGGTTAGGTACAACACCCACGTGAACAGACAAAGCAACATTGTGACCAGTGGCTCGGGAGCTAATACAGCAAATGCTCAGATAAATTTGTTTCCAACCCGTTTCGGCAGATCTGTTGTTATCTCAACCCTTGGAGCCTCGCGCTGGGTGCCAGTTAGGGCTGTTGTGGTTTAAGAATGGTATTCCCCAATTTACTGCTTGCACTGACTCTCCCTTACCCCCTCCACCTGTGGTGGGCAAAGAGGAGAGACAGTGGGCAGAGAGGAGAGACACACACAAGACAAAGATCACGGGTTGAGATAAGAACAAGAAACAGCAATGAGATAAGGAAACAAATGAGAAGTGAGTGATTCACATGCAAAATGCTCAGAACACCCCTTTTCCCTGGAAGCGACTCCCTTTCCCCTACCCTCAGCAGTGATGGGAGGTGGTACAGAATAACCTCTGTGTCCTGGACGTGCCCTTTCCCAGCTACTGCAAAAAATAAATCTGTCCTGGCTAGAACCAGGACTGTGTCATAATCTACCTGTCCATCTCTCTGTCCAGCAATCTTGGGAACTTAATTATCTGTGAGGCCATTAAGAAAAATGGGTCAAATTGACCAGTGATTTCCAAAGTGATTAGAGAAAAATTGATCCGAGGGAGAGGGAGGAGATGTGCAGTTCCCGAGGATGCCTAACAATATAACTGATTTGTGATCCTGCAATCAATGTCAGTCTGAAGAGGCGACTTAATTGCTGCAGGATTGAGGGAGTGGATGGAATTCTGTGCTGCTGCCCATCCTGTCTGTGATCTCGTGGCTCTTGTAAGAGCCATCACCTGGAGCTGCACTCAGCCATGGTCTGTAACACAGTCCTGGGTGCAGAGCCTCCTCTATTTGTACAATAGTTTGGTTCATTTTTTGGCTTCTGTTCTGCATCTCTGCCTTCCTGAACTTTGGTACTTGTCCCTGGGTTTGGTTAATGGACTCTAGTCAAGGTCTCAGATTCTTTTTGCTTTCTGAGATAATTTTTTCTTCTCATCTTTCTGTGTTGTCTCTGGACAAGCAGAAGAGAATTTGTCATTATCTTCCTTTTAGAAGATTCCATTTTATAGAGACTAAAGCATGTGAAAATGACAGTGGTACAAAGAATACCTCTGATTTAGAAGCCTTATGATTTTTGTGACCTAACTCCTGTTGATGAGTAGAAGCACCCACTATTTAAATAAAACAAATAATAATCTTAACAATTTCAGTGATAGTCACTTCAGTTTTTTTCTAATTTTGACTTTGAAGCTACAGAGCTTCAGCTTTTACCTCTTGATATCTTTGCTAAATAGAAAATATTTGTGTTACCACATTTTTATTCCCAAAATCAGTACTTTAGAATCACTTCAGTCCTTGCCTTAATAAGATAAACAAATTAATAAGCTTAAATAGTAAGCTAAATAAATTAGGCTATTAGATTGCAATTAGCCTGTCTTTGGCCATGCCCATTAGTCCTTTGAACACTACTTGAGGCCCCTCTGGATTCTGTCATTTTTACCTATCATTCCTGAAATACTACGGCGTGTTGGTCGTTGTTGCAGCAGCATTCCATCACTCCAGTCTCATAACGATGGTACTTTCTCCTTATCCAGTTGTCTTTTCATCCCTCCTGTTGGCATATTGAGAGCTCATATTTGTTCTTCAAGCATTTTGCAGAATCATGGCTTTCAAAGTCTGGCCAAGCTTGTCTCGTTTGCTTCCTTTCTTTCCAGGCTGTTTTCTAGTCAAAAAATCCAGCAGATTCTGAATTGAATATTAACGATAACTATTTTTAGTTTATAGGATTGGATCATAATCAGATTACTTCAGCCAGGCTTATTTTCCACTGAGCCCATGCTGCTTTGAGTTCTTTGATTCTCATATCAACCTTTCAGTATTTTTTCTGCTGTCAGCTCAGTCCAAATCTGATGGCATTGTTTTGGTTTTAAATAGTTGGCCAGAATAACCTTCTTCCATTTTTGTATAGAGTCAGTGCTTCAAAATTTAATGAAAATCAACATTTCACTTGGAGATAAATTTGTTGCTTTGCGTTCTTGGTTTGGGCAGTTTTTGGGGGGTTTTTGACTAATCTGTCTTGACCAGCTAATTTAAAAAAAAAAAAAAAAAGGCATCAGCTTTCTGTAAGTAGTGGTGGTGTAAGATACAAACCCAGGAGTGTTATCAGAGGCGGGTGCTGCTCCTTGGTACAGGCCTACAAATGCAGGTGCTTTCTCTCTCACAGGAAAATTGAGACTGAACTCAGTCTGTCCTGACAGACCTTTTCTGAAATTTGGAAACCCTGGAGTGAAAAGTGGGCTGGGGCATCAGAAGAGACCAGAATTTCCCAAAGGAAAAGGGGTTGCAAGGAGCATAGCTGCATGGAGGTGTGTGGTTTCTGACAGTGTGTTGGAGAGGAAGCTAAAAAAGAGAATCAGAAATGATATGTTTGTAACAGGGACTGGGGTTTGCAGCCTTTTATGTTGGTTGCATGTCCTGGGAGCCCCAGAGGAATGTGGTGATGGAGTACCCTGGACTGCAGGAGTGAGAGCTGTGGTGGTGGAGGTGAAGGGACAGTTGATAAAAACTTGAAAGAGGGAAGGGCAGAGTTTATTTACAGCCTGAACACTTGGCATACAAGAGGGAGCATAACCCATCTCCTTGATGCTGGGCTGGTGGAAGAAGTACTGTGGTGTGTCAGTGGTGCTACAGAAGGGAGGGAAAAAGAAAGATTTAAAAGCAAGAGGAACAACACAGTGTGGAGATCCAGTCTGTTCAAAAGGTGTCTTCAGGATTAAATTGGTGAATGTCTCGCTTCTGTCACACCACCTCTGAGTTGCACCCTCAGGTGAGGTTTGTAGGTTTGGTAACAGGCTTCCTCTATAATGTCTATGAAACTCTAGGAACTGTAGGAAATGGAATTGCTGTTCTGCTCTGAAGAGAGCTAAAAAGCAAAACAGGAGAAGCACCTCCCACAGTACTGCAGTGTGATGGCTCCTGTAGCCCAAGGCAACTGAACAAAGGTTTTAAGTGCTGGGGGGTTTTTTCAGCTTGAAAGTTTGTACATTCCTTGTCTTATGAGAGTAGAGTGAAATACCCAATTTCCTATCCACACTCAGTAATAGATTCCAGTATCTTAGAGAGTTGCCATAGTGATAAAAAAGGGAACAAAATCTACTTGTCTTCCCGGGATAGCAGAATTATTAAATTAAATGCCTCTTTTCCATTAAAGGAGAGTGTCATTATCATATTTCTAAGAACTGTTTTAGAGCAGAAATAATGTGCTTAAGGTGGTGTCCTGCATTAATCGTGTTCCTTCTTGAGGCACCTCTAGCCTTAACTTGCACTTGGGATACACCCCTTTATCTCCCTCATTGCAGCTGGTGGAACAGAACAACACCTTTCTTGGGAAAGCCTGCTGTGCTCCATCAGAATTCATGCAGTTGTGACCACAAAGAGCTGGGTAAAAGAAGCAAGATTTGCCCAAAATTGTAGCACAGAAACCACAAGTATTAAGACATGAGTTGCAGATGATGAGGAAGGATGAAAGGAGCCACCATGGGATGGAGTGCCAGGAACAGGGCTGCTGAAAATGGTGGCTGCATCAGGAAGAGAAAGGAAATGAAATGATGGAGAGGAGCAAAGGCAACATGTAGGGAACATCCCTGAGCTTAGAACAAAGTGGGAGTGAACAATATAACCCAGGTTGTCAGAGAGAAGGTTTTGGCTTTTGTTGTAATGGACATGCACTGGGATGGGAGGTGAAGGAGCCCTGTGATGCACATCCATGCCTGTTCCATGCAAGTGTAGAAAGAAACAACTCACACTGGATTGCTCTTTGCTTTCCTTTCTTTTAGGAAAGTAAATTTAACAAACTTTAAGCCAAATACAAATCTTTGTGATGGCTCATAGTTCCCCATGAAAATGACCATTCTTACCAGGTTGTAAACTCCAGTATTCTTGCTGGTTTTCTTCTTTGATGACTTTTAATTACCTGGTAATCTTCCCCTGAACTACCTGTTTTGGGATCAGAGTTCAGTTTCAGAAATATAAAAATAAAGGTCTTCTGAGTATCTGCCTTCCTTCACCTGCCTGGAGAAAACCTGGAAGCAGAGGCAGGAGTTGGGGTGTTTGAGCCTTCTGTGTCCTTTGCTTGGAGCTGCCTGTTTCCATTTGCAGAATGAACAAGCAGGATAAAGTCTTTACAATGTGTAGGCTCAATCTTCTGCATATATTTACCAGTTGATTTTTGAGATTTCAGTCAGCCGTGGGTTAAAGTTCTACAGAAGTCACTGAGCTCAGCATTCAGATAATTAACCAGGAATTGCAGTTTATGCCTCATGCTCTCGTGCGTCTTTCCGTGTGTGATATGCAGGGATCTGCCCAATTCTTCCTTTCCCTCCACCTCCTGTCTGCTGCCTTCTCACCAGGGAGGAGCTGACAGTGGTTTGCTTTGCTGGAGTCCCTACCTGGCTGCATTTGGAATCAATTCCGAGCTGCTCCTCAGGGTACCAGTAACAGCTCTGGAACACTGTGGATCTTAATGCTGTTTGTCAGCAGGTTGTTCTCCCACTGAAACTGTTCACTGATCCCAGACTTGGTAGGAAACTGTTAAAAATGGATAAGAGTTTGTTCGAGCAGGTCTCACATTGTATTGTGCCCTCTTAGTCTCTGGAAATCACAGTCCTGTTAATTTGAATTTGTCCCAGGAAAAACTGAGTTTAACCCCCCTGAAACCACGAGCATCTATCAGTTTTAATAAACTTATCTTGTGGATGGTCCTGCCTAATTTTTGTTGCCATATTTACTTCAGGGATTGCCGCCTAAGAAAGGTCTTTCCACTTATTCAGACTAATTCTTTTTTTAAAGATCAACTTCAAACAAAAAAAAAAGTCTTTAGTAGTTTGTTTCATTGGGATTAATTTACAAAAATGAAGTATAGGTTAGAAGGCATGTCTAATGTTTTACAATGTTATCAAACTATGCTATTTTTTGGAAGTTACAGACTGGTGTACAGACTTTAGCTTTAGGTTTCTTTCCCTTATGAAAGCACTGCTTTGGACACTGAAATACAACATGGCAGAGAGCAGATTTACCAAAATACAAAGTTTCAAATGGAAGCTACTCTGCTTCCAGCTGGATTTCAAAGAACAGCAAAGCATTTCTTAAAATTTCAATCAGGTATTTATTACTTAATGACCACCTAGAGTAGGAAAAATTATCCTCATCCTATTAAGCACTCAGTTTGGAAGATTTGAAAGGTTACTTTGTTGTTGTATAGAGTTGTGATCTGTTTAACAACAAGATCTATTGAAAAGGAAATGTTAAAATAAAATAAAACAACCATGTGGTGGTACCTGCTAGGATTGCAGAGCCTCAGTGCTTCAGGGATGTTCTAGTGGCTTAGAGTTTTAACAAACTTGGAACTGTCTTTTGAGACCAAAATATTTCTAGTATTTTTCCTAAAAATCTATTTTTAAACATTTTCCTTTAATAAAAAAGCATTAATATTTCCTCATAATGAGGTGGAGAACACCTCTCTGTTTCTTTTGGAGCAAGAACTTTAATATGAGGGAAAATTTGCTCAGCATTCTCACTGCCTAAAGAAAATCTTTTCTGCTCTTTGAAAATTCAGCTGTAGAAGATTCTGCCAGCAGCTTTTAACACCAGGCTTCCAAGCTCAGCACATCCATGTTGGGCATTCATTGCCTGCACTGAGCCTTTTCCGTCGCCTCCCTGGTGTCTGAGTCTGCTCCATCCATGAGCTGCCAGGTCCAGGGAGGGCTCTGCTTGCACTGTGCCCTGCAGGCTGGAGTGGCCCATGCAAGAGGTTCCTGTTTGAGCAGCATTCCTGTCTCCCAGTTTGGGCTCTCCACGGCTCTCCCAGTGCTGATGGTGACTGTGAGGGTCTGCAGGAAGTGTACTGGTGGTTGCCAGAGTAGTCTGTATATTATTCCGTTCAAAAAAACTCCAGACTTTCAAGCAAGTTCAGAGAAGACTGGAAGGGCAAAGTCCTTCCACCAAGGAAGTTTGTAGTTGGGAATTAGACATGAGGAAACTGAGTAACAGCCCCAGAGTTAATGTTCCTATTTCTGGCTTCTGAGAGGTTTCAGTAGTTTTCCTAAGCTTTCTCAGAATGTCACTTTCAGTTTCAGAAATTTTCTTCACTGTTGATCTGTTAGACCCCCATAGCATTAATGAACAGCTGTCATTATCAGATGACACTTTCTCGTACCTTGTCTGAAATAGTGGGTTGAGTGGGTAATTTTGTTAAATACTTTGCTATTAATTCTTCAGAGAAAGCTGCCAAAATCTGTGGTGTAATAAATAATAATTAAAGTAATTTTTGTGAAAATGCAGTCTGCAAAACAAACAGAGAAATATAGAAAATTAAATTCTTGATATTTGTGCAATGTGATAGTAGCTAACACCACTTCTCTTTAAAGGCAGTCTTGGGACTAAACTTTAGATGCTAATTTTTGGTCTTACTTGGTATTTGAATTATTCAGCTTTACTCTGGGACATAGCACATATTTGATAACCTCATATATTGCAAAGTAACAGCTTTTGGGATTTTTTTAATGTGTAAAGATAGAACGTCTTGTACAGTGAAGAAAGGCCCAAATCTGGCAACAGTCACTGGGCAAGATGCAGGGAAAGGGAGCATTTCCTAACATGAAGCTGCTTGGAGAGTGGCAGGGCCAGCTGTCTGAAGCCAGAGGGTGCAAAGTACAGGGACAAAGAGGACAAGGCCCAGTCAAATTGCATTTATTGGACTCTGCCCCAGTGTAATTTACTGTTCGTAACTGGTGCTTCCTCCACTGCTCGTTCAGCCCAATTCCTGTAAGCATAAAAGCAGGCCCTGAGTAATCCCTCGTTATGAGGCTGTTGCAGTGATAAGATGATGTGAACAGTCCTTCTTCAGCTGCGGGAATAGTCCTCCTGAATCCCTGCTAGGAAGGGAAGGGAAAAGACCAGGACCATAGAAGATCACTGTGTTAAGTGAGGAAAGGCTGGAGAGGTAAAGGGAACAGGAAAATAGAATTTGCTGTTTCAAATAAAGACTTTTCTCAGTGGTTGGATTCTTATTTAAGACCAGGTCATAAAGTCACCTAGAAATCCTCACGGTGTGAGGTAGGAGTGGTGAGCAAATGTGATCTATTGAGTAGGTCCTATGGGAGGGACTGAGGGAACTGGGGAGGCTCAGCCCGGAGAAGAGAAGGCTCAGGGGGGACCTTCTCACTCTCTGCAGCTCCCTGACAGGAGGGTGGACACACGTGGGGGTTGGGCTCCACTCCCAGGGAACAAAGGGACAGGATGAGAGGGAACAGCCTCAAGCTGTGCCAGGGGAGGTTCAGGTTGGACATCAGGAAGAATTTCTTCCCAGAAAGTTTGGTCAGGCATTAGAGGAGGCTGCCCAGGGAGGTGGTGGAATCCCCATCCCTGGAGGTGCCTAAGGAAAGCCTGGACGTGGCACTCAGGGCTCTGGTCTGGGCGACAAGGTGGTGATGGGTCCCAGGTTGGATCCCATGGTCTTGGAGGTCTTTCCTAACCTCAGCATTTCTGTGGTTCCAGTAATGGAGATTTCACCCTGGGGGAGACTCCTGCAGGCCAAGTGGCTCTTTGGATGTACAATGTTCTGTCCAGTCACTCGGGGGGAGTCATGTTTCTGTTTCCTAGTCTTGGGGAGTTCTCGGTGTGTCATTTGTCTAGGCTGTCAGTCTTAGACATCTTTTTGCTCAGACACTTCTCCTCAAGTACAAAAACATAAGTTGATAACCATTTGCTCGATGCCTCTATATATTCCCCTCCCTTCCCATCTGTCTGTGTACAAAGTCATGCTTTGTGCTCAGAATGCACAAAGTATCATAGGATTTGAAGTGTGTTTGGTCTTCCAAAGTTCCTGTAGTGTTGGAAAAAGTAATTTCTGTCAATGCATATTGGGAAGGATAATTTTATGTTTTCCTTTGATTTTGTAAGTTGAATTGCAAGACTTCAGCCCCACACAGCTGTATGTATTTGTAAAACATCTTCTTAGGATATATTTTAACTTGGTAAAAGTTGTGAAATTGTGAATTTAATACTGAGAATTTAATATTGAAAATCTTAAACTGGAATTCAGTCTCTGTAAATGCAAAGACAGATATTTGACATATGTTTTTGGTTTGTTTTTTTTTTAATCTCCCTTTGGAATCACAAAAATTCTAATCATTTCATTCATTCATTCTTTTCCAGATGGGAATGACAGGTAACACTAGTCCCTTTGGGCAGCCTTTCAGTCAAACTGGAGGGCAGCAGATGGCAGCTGCAGGAGTGAATCCTCAGTTGCCGAACAAGCCAGGCATGGCCAATAGTCTGCCTCCCTTCCCTGCCGACATCAAGAG
This sequence comes from Picathartes gymnocephalus, assembly GCA_013390045.1. Classification (NCBI taxonomy): domain Eukaryota; kingdom Metazoa; phylum Chordata; class Aves; order Passeriformes; family Picathartidae; genus Picathartes; species Picathartes gymnocephalus. The sequence goes on along the minus strand of WEKY01020320.1, from coordinate 107,834 downwards.
TACTCCCGTCACCAGTGTGCCAAACATGGTGAGTTGGACCTGCTGCTTCCAGCATTCTTTACCTCTTCCTAGTGCTTTCTAAATTCTTGGGTGATCCAGCTTCTGAAGTGTTATCAAATTACTTCTCCACAGTCATTTAAACATCAGAGTTGCCCCGTGGATCCTCACTTCCACTCTGTAGTGTGTATATAAAACTTGTGGACATTTTTATGCAGTGATTATACTTTCCAAAGAATCACAATTATAAAAACTCCATGCATTCTTTCATTTTGTCTGGTACATTTAGTTTCAAACTAGATAAAAATGTCTTCTTTAAGTTCTGTTTGTCAATTAGAATGTGTTTGGTACATCATCACCTACCTGAAACAAAATCGTACCTGATATCTTTTGAAAGTGATGTGGTAAACACCCCACATGCTTCTCACTTTATACTGTGCATGACTTGCATGTCACAAACTTACAGGAACAGTTTTTACTAGGATATCTTACAAGTTTATAGTATCATGTTTACCTGAGTTTTCTTTATAAAGTGAAATTAAATATTCCCATTTGTCTCAGGATGTTGCGTATTAATCAAACTGCTTGTGTTGTTTCTATGGAAACTCCAGCTTGTTGCATTTTATGTTCTTATACATGCTAGCAGTTACTATAGAAACTTGTAAGACCTTCCATGTGATGCAAATTGCTTGTTTTTTAATTTAAATCAAAAGCCAGCTATTTTTTGTCACAACCAATGCTTGCTCTTCCATCACTGAGTTGACCTGCCTGTCACTGATAGGCTCTGTGTGAGAGGTAAGGGGATGCAATAAACTTCCTCTTTCTCCTGATTTTAGAGAATCACTTCCTAATTTTCCTCTAGTTGCGCTGTGAAATCTTTCTTTATTATCATCTTTCATTTACTGTTTATGATTATGGAAAGGAGCTTGTGACTAGATTAAGACCATGTTCAGAACACCACTTGCACTCATGCAGAATATTTGTAAGAGACAATTTGCTGCGTGACTACTCTAATTGTGTTTATTAAGTGTTTGGATTAGGTGTAAAGCAAGTGAGTTATTGTCCTGATGCTGCAGAGAACCTGCAGGTCTCCCCAAAATGCTGTATTCATCTCAGGGACTGGGTGATCTTGAAGCCTAATTTTGTGCTCATTTAAAACTCAGGTTTGGGAAAGTCTAAGTCTTAATATACTCACTTACTGGTATAGGATGTAGTGGTCAATATTCAGATGGAATAAAAAAAGGCTTTTGCCATCAAGGCTTGTCAGGTGATGGTAGAGAAATAAAATCAAAAAATGTTTTCTTTCTCCCATCTTCTCCAAGAGACAGAGGAAAGTAAGGGAAACTTTCCCAGTACTATCAACTGCAGTTTTAAAATGTCAAAAATACCAACTGAGAGAACAATCAGAACCGTCTGTCTTTGTTTCTCAGGTGTCAAAAGCTTTGCATGTCTAATATATCTTCTTTTCCCTCACACCAACACAGAGAGTGATGGCCATTTCAGCCAACAGATGTTGGTACTGTGGAGCCCAAAGGTCTCAGCTCACGTGAGGATTAGAGGCATGGTGGCCCTGACAGGGGGGTAGCTTCAAAAACTGAAGTTTCCATCTAAACATTTTTATTGCAAAGCCAAGAATTTAAAAAGAAATGTCACACTTGTTAAAATTTAACCTTTATTTGGCAGCAGTGGGTACGGCAGTGTAATTATTTGGTAATAGCACATCCATGGCCATATGCTATTCCTTCCACAGGGACTTTGCTTTATTCAGTGAACAATATGAACAGAGCCCTTGAAAAGAGCACACAGTCAACATTTAGTTCTATTTTTGCAGCTCGGTGTGTAGCTGTGGGCATTGCTGGCTGTATGTTGTAATATATCTCACTTGGTCATTTCCAAATGCTCTTTCCTGTGGCAGTCAGCACTGGAGCAGGCGCATACTTTGGATTAGTTAATTTTCACAGCACCTCTCTGAGATAAAGATGTGTTGCCCCAGTTTTAAGCGCAAGGAGAGTAAGACTGGCAGAATCTGCTGACTCAGAACTTGAGGTTTGTAGGCTCTGGCTTGCTAAACCTTATTTCACGTGTTAAGGCATTACCTAAGGGTAAAATGACATCCACTGCAGTTCCATGAGTTACAGAAGCACACATCTAAGTGACATCTGTCACTCACATTGGGCAACCAAAATGTGACCCTAATGGCTCTTGTGAAAAGCAGCTTGTGACAGAGGCAGGTCCCCAGAGCAGAGCTGCAGTGTTTGAGCAATCCTCTGTGCATTCTTGCTGCAATCCCGTTGCCATTTCTGTGTCCTGGGATGCTTTAGGTCCCTGGAAGTGATGGTTTATTTAATGTGTTTGGCCTGGAGACACGGCCTGTCCTGTTCCCTGAGGGAGGCAGCAGTGTTGTGGAAAAGGGTATTGTGTTATGTTAACATCGATGAAATATGAACCCGTGGAGGATCAGTCCAGGCTCCATCCACTACAGCAAGTGAAAGACAACTGCATGTTTAAAAAACAAACAAAACCATTCAGGGTCCTTTGTGGGATGGCTGCAACCACATATCTTGCTAAACCAGCCCTCTGTACTCTCCTTATCTTAAAGGCCCCCCAAAGTACTATTCCATGTGAGAGGCAAACCCACATGAATGAAAACGCTGGTGGTGTGTGGCCTGTCTGGGGCAGGAAACCAGATTGCAGCATGGCACGGAACACTGTGGTTACCACAAGGGTATTTAAACAAGAGAAGAGGAAGCAGAAAGGTGCAGCCATTGTCTGAGGACCCCTAAGTCTTTAAAAACAAAATATTTCTAAATACTCCTTTCAGTCTTTAGCCTTACACCTTATATGTGTGCTGCAAAAGTAAAAGATGACTGAGTTTCTTAACCCGTATTATTCTAATCATTACTGTGTGACACCCCTGTCCCCAGCAGTAACCAGGACTTTTCCCACTGCCAGGCATAACCCTGGCAGCCAGGATAAATGTGCTGCAGCTGTGGATTTGGATTTTTGATCCAAATTCAGGCTACAACTCTCCTGAGAACAGGACTCTCCTGTCCCCCTCACCTACCCAGTAAAGTGGGTCTCTGAAGTGTTAGTTCACTGCAGCCCATGTTCCAGGCATGACCTTACACTACACCCTGAGAAGCACGTTTGGATTAATCTCTTTAATTAGAAAAGAAGAACAAACCTTATGGTATTAAAATGATTAAGAGGTCAGCATTAAGGTATTAATTTTCAGTGCCAGCAGGATGGATTGATTTTATTTGTTAGTTTATTTTGTTTTAATGGTGATTCAAACAGCCTATTAGCTCTTGCATTGTGGGGCTACTACAGAATCAGTTCCCTTTACAGAATGGGCAACTTGAAAACTTGAGTGACAGGCTTGTTTCCGAAAGAAAAATGTAGCTTCTGATGTTGTTGGAAGTTTTGGTGACACATTACTGAGCTTTGGTGCTGCTGAAATGGTTCTGATGCAGAACGAGCAATGCTGCGCTGCAGCGAGATCGTGCACAATCCCTGGGCTGTGGAAGTGAGCCATGCTCTGCTCTCAGGCTCTCAGCGTGGTGTGCAGCCAGTTTGGGAGGCAGCAGCCTCCCTAAACCTCCAGGTTTTGGAGTGCACAGGCTCCAGGAGGAGCTGCTGGGGGGGGGGAATCCCGTGAGGCTTTTCCATCAAACTCACCGAAGCTTTGCACTCCCTGCAATGCTGCCTGTTCCAAGGGCGTTTGGTGGTTGGTTCTTTTGTGGATATACCAGTAAATCTGGTATTTCTGCATGGGTTAGGAGCACAATGGGGGAAGTTTGGCTTCCAGACACCAGCATGGTTTCACAGTTATCCCTATGACCAGCAGATGGAGTTGAGAGAATATTGCTTTTTGGAAGCTAAGGAAATTGTTTTTCCTCAATTCTTGACTTAGAATTGGAGCAGCACATCTTCTCCTGTACCTTTTTTCTCCCTCATCTCTTGCTAAACTGCATCAGGAGCTCTCTGTTGTGTTCTTCTTTGTTTCTTTTTATGTCCTATGAATTTCTTTAATAACAGATTTTGATCAGATGACAGAAGTGACTGAGGCGTGAGGATGTCTCAGGTGTGCCTTGCTGCAGACCTCTGAGGGAGAGGAAGAAAACTTTTAAACTGGGAGGCCAGGCTTAATTAGAGCAAGTAGAACTGTAGCTACTTAAAATGGACAACTGGTATTTTATTCTAGAGACCAGAAAGAAAAGGCTTTATGAGGAATCACTTAACTCTTGTGCCCTTCCCGGGAGGAAGGCCTGTGCTCTGACCCTTTCTGTGATTTTTCCTCTCTTGCAGCACAGCCACTCTCCTTTATCCCTGTGGAAGGGTCTGTGGCTGTTGCACTGGCAGCGTGCTGAGTGTGTGCTTGCTGCTCTCTTCAGTGCTCTCCCTGTCTCTGCTGGGCTTGCTGTCAGCTGTGCTCACCTTCCCTGTGTCTGCCCTGACCTCCACTCTGAAATTCAGTTTCTCGTTCACAGGCAGGCTCACTGCTTCCCTTTCTCAAGAAAATCCCACCTGATTTACAGCAGTGAACAGCTGGGAAGAGGCTCTACTTAGTCATGGTCTAAAGGAGAAGATCTTAATAACCTGGAAACAAATCCAGCAGATAGTGTGAAGTGCCAGGGAAAGGACGTTGTTTTGTTGGGAGCAGAGCATCTCTGTCTCGCCTTAGTGCAGGAGTTCATCCTGGGGACATGGATTGCTTTGAATGGTGGAATATTTTAGCTTTTGCATCATCTGTAAATATAGTGCCAGGCTGGCAAAAGCTGACAAAGAGGAATTAATCTTTTCCCAGTGCTCTGGCCCATGTTCCACTCTCCCCTCCCCTATATGCAAATATAAGTGGTGGAGAATATCCATTGCTGTGTCCTACTCTATTCCAGCAGCTGAGGTGTTCCATAGCCAGCACTCTGGCAGCATGGCTTTGCTTCTCTTACAAACTTCTCATTTGTGCTTTATCCTTTTTTCTATTTGGTATTTGTTATTTCGGCTTTTTAATGTTCCTCATTCCTCAGCCTGTTTTGTCCCCCACTAAAATACTGAGGTTTATGTAGGGTATGTAACCCCTCAAGATTTTGCTCAGGTAATTTCCTGTATGTGAGAGCTGAAATCTGTCTGCACCTTCCTGTATTTTGTCCCTTTTTTCTACTTTGAAACACGTCTTTGGTGTACGTTTCTTGGCATTTGCTGGTCCTTCAAATCAGAAAAATGAAGAGATAAAGCTCCACAAGTGTATCCTTAAGAAAGATGCTGATCCAGCCTTGACACCTAGCAGACTCAACGGCATAGAATTGAGACCTTTGCTGGTTTTAAAACAAAATTCCTTTAGCAATTAAGTCTAAGTGCACTGACCAACTATTTGGGTTCTTTCTGTGGCCTGACCATAGGAGCTTCTCACCTCTGAGGTTGTCATGGGCTTGCAGGTTCATTTGCCAATGCCACCCTCAGAGGTGTAAGTTGAAAGTTGAAAATATTTCTGTTTACAGACAGAAAAACTCTGCCTTTATCCATGTCAATGCCAAAGCTCTGAAATACCTCTTGAGCTCTAAACATGTTCTTCAAGTTAAGACCAGAGCCTCAAGCTGCTCCAGGGGAGGTTCAGGTTGGACATTGGGAAGGATTTGTTCCCAGAAGGGGTTGTCAGGCATTGGAATTGGCTGCCCAGGGAGGTGTTGGAGTTCCCATCCCTGGAGGTGTTCGAGGAAAACCTGGATGTGGCACCCCATGCTCTGAGCTGGTTGACAAGGTGGGAGTCAGGCACAGGTTGGACTTGATGATCTCAGAGGGCTCTTCCAATCTAAATGGTTCTATGATTATGTTTGCTTTGTGTTCAAGAGGTGAATATCTTCCTACCTCTCCTCATTTTCTAGAGCACTGCTGATACTCAGGTTGGTGCTATAAGCCGACATCACTTATCTCCCTCCAGACAGTAGAACGGCCTTCTGAGGCCATGTCCACTTCAGCAAACCTTTCTTCCTGTCCCGTGGATTTTTCTGCCAACCATTCAGACTCAGACTCTGATTCCTCCTGCTCCTTGGGTCAGGAAATGCAGCACTGCAGGGTTTTGGGCCCCAAATGCAGGTGCTTGTGCTTGTAGTGCTTGTCTCAGCCCGTTTGTGCACGTGTGAGCCTCCAGCCTCTGGGGCCCAAGCAGACCCTGGTGTTCCTGGGGTCAGAAGGATCCTTTCTGTTTGGATAGGACCAGGCTGCTCATTCCATGCCTGTTGAGAAACCAGGGAAACCACCATCCATGTGTATTGCAAGAAGTGTAAACTGGTTCTGTGTCACTTTGCCAGTGAAGCTCTGGTCATCAAGTGACTGCACTGGAGAATGCCTTTGGCCTTGATGCCACACAGTAGCTGCTGCTTGAGCTCTCCAGTTTTGGGACAGAATGATGCACTTACTAGAGCATTCCTGCAAATCCTGTGGGCAGGAAGGACTTCTTTGAATCTTACTGGAAATGTATTGGGATACTCATTATTGGAGTTGGTCACACTATGAACACTTAATTCAGACAGAAATGTTGTGAATTAGAAGTTCTTTGAGATTTACAGTTCATGTATGTATCCACTTTGTGCCTACTATTCCATCTCTGGAAGGGCCCCTCAGGATCACACTTTAAGCCTGTGGCTGGAAGGGAACTGAAGAGGTTTGCAGATATTTCACCTTAGTGTACCCATGTGTGGGATTTGTGGCAGTGGATTCTTAATAACCTCACTAAGATCTGCTGTTGATTACAAACCTCTCTTAAAGAACTAAAAGGCTTTTTTTTAAATGCAGGATTTGTCCTCATACAGGAAAGTCACGTTCTTCTATCAGGGAGAAGGAAAAAACATGGAAATAAACAGAAATTACAGAAGAAGAAAAGTATTTTAAAACCATAATGCTCTGTAAAGCAGAGCTGAGGCAGAGTTTTGTATTACATTGTTTACCTGCTGTAAGATTGCCACTGCTGCTGAGATTGCTGCCTACTTTTATAAGAAAAGGTACATAGTGTTCAATCTTGACAATGTTGAGTGTTTTTGAATATAGATACATAAAAACATAGAGAATTGCTGGTCACCTCAATAAAGTAAAACTGCCAGAGAACTTTTGAGCCCATCCAAATCCACAACGATGAGATACTTGGGCATCTGTGCTGCCCAGACGTGTAGGAAGCTTTTGCCCTTCAGGATAGGGACAGGGCAGAACCATCTTCCTCTGTGAATGAGTTTCCGTAATTTTAAAGGGTATTAGTAGCTGCTGTACCCTGTAGAAGTCTGTATAACTCAGTTTCTAGAAAACTGATTATTGACATTCCCATCTCTTTCAGAGATTTTAGCATGCTCATTTCCAAGCCCTGATCCATTTGCTCTATTGATGGTGGGGCAAGTGGCAAGAGAAGCAAAAATATCTTTTTTGCTTTGTTTAGCTGACTGTCGAGTGATTTATTTTATTTGTGGGTCCAGAAGTGCCTGAACTTCCTGCTTCAGCAAGAACATTGTCAGTCAGTCAGGTGAAGCAACAAGCAGCCTTATATTCTGAGGGGGTTTTGTGCCTACCTGCAGACACACTGATCTGGACTGAGGCTGCTTTGTTCTTCAAACCACTGATACACTGCAATTCTGCTTTTTTGTTATTCAGTCTTCAAGAAACCCTTTTGGGTCAGGACATCTGTGCTGATACAGCTGCAGTTGTGTCTGTTAACTGGAAGGGTAGTAACAAAAGGAGGACTTGGCTTGGGAAACAATTCTTTGACTGGGATGAAAGCATTGCTTCCAACAAGATTTTCTTTGGCATGATCCCTGTATTTTTCTGCAGATTAGCTGAACTAATTGTTTCCTATTTGTGACCTAAGAATTGTTTCAGCAAAACCTCTCTGCTCTGTGCATTTGTTCGCAGAAGAAGTGGAAGACTGAATTTCAGCTGCATGCATTGGGAGCAGATGTTCATGGGTTTCCTTCATTCACCCCCTTATTCTTTTATTGTTCTTTCTCTTGAAAGCCCAAGACAAACAGATTCAACAATTCCTCTTTGTCCAAGACTTATTATAATCATTATCAAGTGGCAGAGTCCCCACTTCCTCCATCAAATACCAGACATGGTGTTTTCTACTTGATCTTGTGTGCTTCATTCCCCAGAAGAAAAGCAAGCTCCAAAACCTGATGTACAGGGACAAAGCTTGCTGCTGGAGTAGGAAGAATTTGTGCAGGCACCTTCTTGTTGGTCTAAGAAAATGAAGTTTTTGTAGGCTATGTACTTTCCTGGGGCATCCTTCTCAAAGGTCAGAAGTAGAGTGGGCTACAAATGGTGTATGCTGTCACTTAAACGTGATTTTTTAAAATGTGGTACACAGGCTGTGATCCGTAGTTCTGCAGACAGCACTGAACTATTTTCCTCTGTTACCTCCCCAGTATAATCCTAATGTGCCTATATTCTATTTATAAGTGCTTTTAATGGCTAGTTTTCCTTAGTAGCTTGGAATTTGGTGATCCTTCCTGTGGTAACCTGTTTTCACAGTGCATAATCAGAGTGATTCTTGGGACAGTTGCTTGTTTGTCCATGAGATTAATTCAGGCTGCAAATCACAAGGATTTCAGCACTTCTGCAGTCCCATAACTGTTCCTCCTAGGGGAGTCATTGCAGGCTGTGGATATGTTTAATTTTGAAAGTCAGGTTTCTACATTTGTCCAGGAAGGTAGAAAAGCTGCTTAATCTGTGCTGAATAATTGACATGTTAAAGAGACTGTTTCTCTTCTGCACTGCTGTGAGCTGTGCCTTAGACTGAAGATCTCTGTGGGTTTGCAGCTGTCAGGCAGAGCTCAGGCCTTGGTGCAGAAGTGTGTCCATGAAGAATGGGTGCTGGAAGTTAAACATTGCATTTTAAAGCTGATAGAGCCCAGTGTCAGCCTGTGGTAACTCTAATTCTCTTCAGTAGCCATAGCGCAACCCTGGTTTAGGTGGTCCTTACTAGGAGAAAACTATATACAGCTTGCCCTGGGAATTTTCTCTGTGGAAGGAATATGACTTGGAGAGACAAAGGATTAACTTAGGCTTGGAAAATCAGCTCTGCCTTTTGCTGTAATACATGGAGACAGTCATAGAATTTTGACTGTCATCTCCCATTGGACTTCTCTTTTTGTTAGGGACAAGAAACTAGGATTGAAGTGTATAAAACCTATAATATGAAAATATGAGCTGTATTATGAAAATACAATACTAAATAAACTTGAATTCATAGAATCATAGAATGGTGTGTGTTGGAAGGGCCCTAAAAGAATTCCACCTCTGAGTGTGATAAGAGCTCATTGCTGTTGGAATGATGGTCTCTAATAAACAGAATTTTGAATGGCTCGTTATTTAAACTCTTGTTCGTGTGTTTCAACAGAGAAACCTCTCAATGCATCGGTGTTGTTTCAGCATTAGAAATGTTTGAGAATGCTCAGGGAGTGGTGCAATAACCTTTGTAGCTCAGTGAGCAGTTCCATGACACTCAAATCATTGCACAAGATGACGATCAGAACTGCAGCTCACAGGCACAGTGCTGAACTCTGCGTTTTTCTCTCAGTCCCAGATGCAAACGCAAGTCCAGCAAGTGGGAATCGTCCCGACGCAGGCCATGGCCACCGGGCCCACAGCAGACCCCGAGAAGCGCAAACTGATCCAGCAGCAGCTGGTTTTGCTGCTCCACGCTCACAAGTGTCAGCGGCGCGAGCAGGCCAACGGCGAGGTGCGCGCCTGCGCCCTCCCGCACTGCCGCACCATGAAGAACGTCCTCAACCACATGACGCATTGCCAGGCTGGCAAGGCCTGCCAAGGTGAGCCCTCTCTGCTCTCCCTGTCCCCAGCCTTGCTCCTCTCTGCCAGAGGGTCCCTGTGCCTGGCACAAGGGAGTGTCAACACTGGCTCTATGGTTAAACTGCTCCCAGCTCTCATCTCTCCGAGCTGCCTGTTTAGAAAACAGAATGCAATAATTGCCCTCCTCAAGTGGGGTTGTACCAGTGTAGCCTTGCAAGCATCTTCTTCATCTCCTCTGTTATATTATGTGATATCCACCGTGTCTTTGTCTTAAATTTTAGTACTAGTTTCCTTCATTTGCACTTGGACCACAAGACATTTTAGTTGTGCATAGTTACATGTACAGTATTGCAATATTTGCCTTTTGGAAGTAGGAGGGTACCAGTGTAGCATTGCAAGTATCCTTTTCATCTCTATCATGTAAGGAGGGTCTAGCATCCACTATGTCTGGATTTAAATTTTAGTACTAGTTTGCTTTATTTGCTGGTGGATCACAGAAAAATTTGTTTGTGGTTGTGAAGGAGAAAGAATAGAGTTACTCTAAAAAATGAAATAATTCAAAACCAGTTGAAAAATAGAATTGCTCTAAAAAATGAAGTAATTCAAAATCAATTAACCAGGGAGTGACTCTTAACTCTTGCTTTCCCTTGCTGCAGTTGCTCATTGTGCATCTTCGAGACAAATCATCTCCCACTGGAAGAATTGTACTCGGCACGACTGTCCCGTGTGCCTTCCTCTGAAAAATGCCAGTGACAAAAGAAACCAACAACGTGAGTACTTGTCGTACTGCTGGCGCCATTAAAACTGTTAAACCAAAGTTGATCACGTGTGCAATGGAAGAATAAACTCTTGACAGTGTCCTAACAGACTGAGTAGGTGTTAACAATCTTGTATAAGAATACCAGTGAATTCCCATTTCTGATCATTGAATGCAATGTATTACTTAAATACAATAGTAATTGGGAAAGTCTGACCTCAAGCACACATCATTTTTAAAGGGTGTGGCAACTTCTAACTGTTTCGTTGTGAGGCAGGTCAATAAATTCCAGTTACAAGGCAGTTTTGGATGTAGGTAGGGGCTTGGGAAGGAGATAAGCTACTTGATTGCTTTTCTTGCTAAGGAACAACTTAAATCGACATGCTAGTGATTTTTAAAATAATCAAAAATGTTTGAAAAAATAATTCTCATGCGAAAAGGTCTGGGTGTCTTAATCATTGTGTATTCGACACTGGTATATATTAGCTGAAGTTCTGCAAATCATGGCTGGTTTTACTAATAGCTGATCTGTTACTGATCCGTGGGGCCAGTCCATTTGTAGTTTATTTCTTCTTCCCTCTTGCTCTGAAACAGAAAATTCTGAACTTATGTTGGTAGGTTTGCTTCTCATCAAGTCCTTTGAAAAGATGCCAGAGTGGAACATTTTACAGCATTGATGTAAAGTTCTAGAAGTCTTAAGTAATGTTATGCCTAAGTCTATTTAAATAAGGGTTAAGAAGTGGAAAATAGCTGCAGGACCTGCAAAGCTTGTACATTGGAATTGGATTGGAAGCATTCTGCTAATTTCCAGTTAAGCTGAGACTGCAGTGGGGAAGACCAGTAAACCTTGGAGGATGGAGAATTGCTGCTAGGTTAGGTGGGATTAAGGCAGGGGGGAGAATAGCTGCTAAAACTATCAAAATTATCCATTGAGCATGGTTTTAGGAGGGGTTTTTCTCTTCCAAAACGGAAAAATTTACAGCTATAGAGCTACTTGGAGATCAGGATTTTGTTTTCATTTTACCAAACTTCTCCTTGATAAACAAGATAAATCTTGTGCTTTGAAAGTAGTAATTTGTTGCAAGTGATTACTTGTTTGGCCCTTGAAAAACGTGTTGAAAGTTTTGCTTTTTAATATGACATGGTCCATTTGTGCTTAACATCCTTATTACACAGTTGTTATCAAAGTGCTAACAACATCTACCAGAACAGAATTGTATTTTTCAGTACAAGCTGCTGAAGAAAAGTAGTTTGTGTGCTATTTGTTTTGTTGCTCATACAGCTGATCAAAAGAGAACAAAAACTTGAACATGAACAGTCCTTAAAAATAATTTTGCTGTGGGATCAAATAGGATATTGTCTGAATGCAACAGAATTATAGTGGATAAGTGTAGAATTTGTCTCTCTTGTTGCATATGGAGGGAGATAAATATGAAATCTCCTCCTATTCAGTTAATCAATAATCCAGTGGTGCAGGGTTCTTTGTCCTGAATTATGTCTCTGAGTCATACACGTAACAACTTACAGTTTGTTGGGAGGTGAAAGAGGAAAACTACAAGTACTTGTTTAGATATAGTATAAAAGGTACCCCTTTCTGGGCATTCAGGAAGGTTTGTGAAATGATTTACAGTAGAATGTGCATTTTAAAATGTGCCTGATCAGGTGAAGACTAGCCAGAGTTGGGTTAGTTTTAGACTGGAAGAAAATGTTGTCTTTCTTAAGAATAAGTCATAGTAGCTTCTACTGAACTGGGAGGAGGAGGGAGTCTGCATTTGGCAGAATATGATGAGAACATTCAGAAAGGGAGAAAGGAATGAGAAGTGTAGAGATCCTCCTTCTATTGTCAGGCTGCCTTCCTTACAGAGAGTCCAGAACCCTCCTTCCTGTGCCCATCCCTGTTTTCCTGTTGTTATTTCAGTCCTGGTATGGCCATGCTGGGCTTTCAAGCAGCTCCTTCAAAGGGTGCCCACCTTTTAGAACATTCTACAGTTGAGCACTGCTGAGCCATTGCAATGTGGTGCCTCACTTCCACGCACAGTCATTTCTGTGCTTTTGTACCTTTCTGTTCCTACTCCTTGGGGATCTGCAAGTCCTGGAAAGTCCTGGGGTTTAGGTTACTGCCATGGAGCTGTTTCTGTACAGGTCTTTTAGTGTTGAGATTTTTTGCAAAGAACATTGTACCAGGTTTCTTTTGTATTGCCTTTTTTATTTGTTTTGAAGCACTCTTGAACTATATTTTACTATAATGGTTGATAGTGACCTGACTTGTTAATAGGGACAAATTTAAAATTCTTTCAGTTCCACTTAGTTCTTTTTGTGTGTTCCACGTACCTCTGAGGGGGCAGGGGAAACTGAAAAACAAATTATTATTATTTTGCACATGATAAAACATTAAGCTTTTCTTTTGAATAAGCAGGTGATTCCTGTGTTTTGAAGTAATGGCTTGATATTTGGTTGAAATATTTTGGGGTTGAAGGCTTGTTTTTGTTAGGAAGTAATTTTTGCTCCCTGCTGGGCTCACCACAATATGAGTTACAAAGTTTTGCAAACAGTTGTTGATATATTTCCTAGTTTTGTAGCTGAGTCAGTTATTTTTTTGAAGATTCATCTTGTCATGCACATTCTTGAGCGCCTTGATTCTTCCATTCCTGGTATGGGCAGGTATGTTGTGCTACAGCTCCTGGATCTGGTCCCCTTTGTGATGTCCTGGGCCATCCCCGTGCAGTGCTTGGCATGCATCATTCCAGGATCAGGGGACGCTGGAAAACCCCTGGAATCCATGCTCAGATAAGTGAGACTGGAAAGTGCAGTTGTGAACTTGGAGCTGGTCTCCTCTGTAACATTCCTTGTAGGAAAATTTTAAATAAAATGCTGTGAGGAGAAAGCTGGATTAAGAAAGATTAAATTTGAGACAACTAATCTTCACCTAAAAGTGTGATTTTAGAGAAGACGGAGACAGGAATTCTGGAGTATGTGAAGTCAGGGATGAAAGAGCAGGAGTCTGATGAGGGAAATGGAAGTAGGGACCAGGATCTAGCTGGCTGAGGTAGCAGGTTATTGAGTACAGGCAGAAAATGGAAGAGGACCTGGATGTGGAGCATTTGGGAACCAATCCCTTGCAGAGAAGGAAGGAGTGAGTGCATCCATGCACAGGGAAATGTGTCCAAGAGGAGGAGGCAGCAAATTCTGCAGTAGAGCCTGTTTCCTTTGAAAACAAAATGAAATCCAGCTTGTTCAAGTCTTACTGTCAGTCACTGTAAGATCTGAAAACAAAACATGTCTCTTGTTTTTTCAATTGCTGGAAATCATATAGTGGTGACCCATCAGTTATCCCATGGAGTCACATGATGGATGGTAGTCCGTGGATTAAGGAGTTCCATTGATTGACTGATCCAATGCTGTACTGAAGGCTTATGATTTAATGCTTAACTTAAATAAAAATTAAAATGGCATTGGTGGTGAAGTTTAAAACTGACACTTCCTGCTCCAAGTTCCTTGTAAAATCTTTACCCCATGATTTGATTTAAGATACAGCCTTTAATTAAATGTTTGTGTACACTTACCTTGGTGTACCTGTCTAATTCTGAGTGCAGGCCAGGCTGATGCTGAGGTGAGTCAAGGACACCAGCACAAATTTGCTCCAGCCACTTTGAGATGAGCAGAGTGAGGAGCTGCAGGACAGAACAAGTCTCAATTAAAGAATTCAGAAGAAAAATCAAACATTTAAACCAGTGTGGCTAAATTTTAACCAGCTCATAGTTTGTTGTCTGAGGTGATGAGAAAGAATTGCTGAAGGATTTTGGTTTAACAATTGACAGCTGTTCTAACAGGCAATTCTGTCACAAATGTGTTTTTGCATCTTAATTGTTAGTATTACCTTCTTTCTAGCTTATTGATCTAATCCTTAGAGTTTAGGAATTTAAAATTCTCAGAAATGGTTTAACATGTTCACTGGTGTGGTCAGGTTAGAGAAGTGCTGGGCATTCATACTTAAAATAGCATTAGGGATCTGTGTTTGAAATAATTGTAATTAGCTGGAGGGGTTCCCTTCTAGAAGACATGAGTGCAGTGCCATTAAACAGCAGTACCTGAGACAGGAATCCTGCAGGTGAGCTGCTGTTCAATGGTTTTAATGCCTTCTGGGGCATTGGGATGTCACCAGGGCTGCTCAGGAAGTTCTGGGGCTGCTTGTGGTTGTTTGAACCTTCTCTCCTCAGGTACACAAACACAAGTGACACTGTGACACTGGGCCACGCAGAGCCAGTTGTCTTTGCAGCATTTAGAATGTGAATTACAGAGCTCACTTCACGCTTGTAGCTTCTGTCATGGGCTCCTTGATGTCTGAAGCATCAGTTAAGAAAAGTAAATTGTAGTAGACATTGCTTCACGTGGCAGTGGCGTAATGTGTTTATTCCAGGGCTGTATTTATTTTAGCTGATTTTATTTCTTGCTGTATCTGCCACAGAAGGAACAGCATTTGCGCTTGGGTCTCTCCAGAGTGGAAATTTAATACTCTCTGCCTCCATTGTCTTGTTTGACCGATAATGTAATGCCTTCATATAAAACGAGTGAACAAACAGACAAAAAAAAAACCTCCTTCAAAAACAGATTCCTGATGTTGGGAAGTACTCAGAACAGGATCCTATTGAGTTGTGAAATGTAGAAGAGCTGAGGCCAAATAGTCTAAAACTGTTCTAACACAAGGACTGAACTCGTGCTTTGTAGTGACTGATGCTGCTGCCAAAGCTCAGCCCAGAGCCATGGGCTGGAGGTGCTGGACTTCTCCAGGTGAGCTTCAAGACAAGCTTGCAGTCTCAGACAATCAGTTGTTTTTCCCCAAGAGAACGTGAGGGATGGTGGAAGGCTGGGCCCTCCTCAGTGGGGTGGCCAGACGCCTCTCCCAGCTTCCCAAACATCAGCATCACCTGTGGGCGTTCTGCCATCTCCAGCCAGCACTGAAAGCAGATTGGGAGTGTTTTGTCCTAACTTTTCTGGTGGAATATAATTCTCTAACAAGCTGGAATTCTTATTAGCTCCTGAATCAATCTGTGCTGTCACAGCAGCCTCTGAAGCCTTTTGAATTCCAGGGTGCCACCAGTTTTGTGCTATTTAACCTTCCAATTCCTTGGCTTGCAGTAGTGTAGTTCTTTCTGTGTGATTCCGGAGAGCTACATGCAAGCCCAATGAGGAATTCATATAGTTGCTCTTTAATACGTCTTTTTTTTAAATTAAGCTGATAGGATCTTAATCAGCTTCTGTCTTTGTTTTTAAATTCTCTTGGAAGCGATCAGTGAGTTCACAAGTTATTGTGAGTGTGTCCACAGAGTGTAAATGTACATAAGCCTTAATTTCCATGGTAATCCCAGTGTTTAATATACTGTGGATTGTCCTTCGGGGGAAAAAAGGATGGTTTTTTGTGGGGCTACTTATTCAGGAGAGGGAGATATCTGAGTATATTTATTTGTAGTTCTTTGGCAAATGAGATCAAATTGATTTCTCATCTGGAGAAGGAGAAGTCTGGACTCCGCAATGTGTGTGTTTTCTCTTGGGTGGAAGCTGGAAGCCTGTGTATCTCTTTCAGTGATTCAGTTTCCACAGTGGTAAGGATTTAAGAAAGCCTGGATAATGCTGTTAATGTCTCAGAAGGCTTGTTTTCATGACTTTTTTATCTAACCACGTGCCCCTCCTAATATTTCAATAAAACAGTTATTGTTGCCTGTATTAAGAGCCATTACTGTTGCTAAGTTTAGCTCACACATTTATAATGCTCATTACGTATTTAATTACTTGAGGGGGAAAATGTGAAGGAAGTGTTACTTCTACCAGATCTTGGTTATCAAAATGCAGTGTCTCTGTTGAAGGTTGTACTCCATGGGTCATTCACAAGGGGAAATGGTATTACTTAGAATGGCAGCTAAAGTGTGAACCAGAAAGCAAAATTCTACTCTCTTCTGGATTAAGTAAATACTACTTTTCCATGTTGTTTCCATTTCCTGTCTACAATGAAAATGACTCTGCCATACATCTGTATGGTGGGAGAGTTTGATTGGTTGTGGTAGCCATATAGGTTAATGAATACCTAAACATTATCTAAATTATCTACCAGAGTTCAACCCCTTTCTGACTCTCCAATTTATTTTCGATTTTGCCAGTACAATCTGAGACACATCAGGGTTTTTCATATCTCTGAGTAACTTGGGATTTAAGGTAATTTGACCTTCAGAAAATTCATCTGGTGACTGCTCGCAATGAAAATTTCTACCAACAGATCTTCAGTATTACCTTTGTGTCCAAGGACACAGTGTTTCTGCTGAACTCAGGATCTCTGTTCTGGAGCCAATATTTTGACCTAAAATGGGATTGATGGGAAAGAGGGAAGTAGAGGAATTAAATTTTTTTCCCCCTTAGTTTACTGTCCCCAAGCATGAAAATCCTATTTAGCCGTATATAGGAGCCTATACTACATATCTGTTACAAGTAATTATGGGCTTATCTGCCTGAAATTTACAGCACTTCTCTTTAGACTGCATGGATTAATAGCCAGGGTGGGTTCTGTCCTGTAGAATCAAAAGCTGAGTTTTCCCACTTGGCATCTTGGGTGTTGTTCTGTCCTCTGGCAGAAAAATATCTGTATCATAGAATATGTGCATGTTCTGGTGACTCTTGGCATGACTGGTTTTACTCTTTATCCTCATTGAGTTTTAATTTTCTCTTATCCTTTCTCTTTTCTATAGCCCTTTTAGGGTCTCCAGCTGGTGGGATCCAGAATTCCATCGGTTCTGTTGGCACGGGCCAGCAGAATACTCCATCACTAAGTAATCCCAATCCAATTGACCCCAGCTCCATGCAACGAGCCTATGCTGCCCTTGGGCTGCCATATGGCAACCAGCCCCAAACACAGCTGCAGCCCCAGGTCCAAGGCCAGCAGCCAGCACAGCCTCAGGCTCACCAGCAAATGAGGACCATTAATGCACTGGGTAGGTGGAGAAAAGACCAAGGAAAAAAAAAAAAAGTTAAAATAACTGATGTTGGAGTTTTAAGATAGTCTGGTATTTCGTTTAGTCAGATAGTGACTGTCTGTTCATGTTGTTTAGTAAGTTAAAAATACACTATTGGTATACACTGCCATTCATTTACATTTGAGTATTAGAAGGTTTTGAATATAGTGCTTTTGCCAAATAGCAGGAGTTTTAGTTTCTTCTAAAATAGCTTGTTCTCTGAGGTGAGGAGAGTGAATTGCTGAAGGATTTTGATTGAACAATTGTCACCTGTTCCAACAGATATTTGAGACAATATTCTGTCTCCAATACTACTCCTTTTTTTGTGTCTTAACTGCTAGTATTACCTTCTTTATAGCTTATTGATATAAACTTAAGAGTTTGTGGATTAAAAATTTTAATAGACTCGTTTTTGTAGTTCAGACTGAAAGTAACTTGGTTCTATAAATAGCCATGTATGTACAGCACAGCAGGTATTGTTATAAAATACTTAACCTGATAAATGGCTTCTTTAGTTAGCCAGATGGATCAGTAAAGTGCAGTTTTGTCATATTGTTGTCAAAATTGGGAACTGTGTACCAATGATGTTTAATTTTGTCCCAAAGGAGCCAACCAGATGAACCTTCCCGCAGGAGGAATAACAACAGACCAGCAACCGGGTCTAATTTCTGAAACTGCTCTTCCAACATCCCTTGGGACAAATAAGTAATGCATACATTTTTATTCTTGCTCTATTAAACATTTATTTACATGCTTATGAATGTAAATAAAGAGCATGCTTTAAAAACTGACTGTATTGGCATGGAGATGGTCAGTCACGTGTACAGCTCTGCTCTTCTTTCCCATTTCATTCCAGAGCTGCCACTTTGTGCCTCCTGAGAGCCCCACAGTATTTACTACTTTTAAATGAAGCCCCAAAGGAAGAATATTTTATATTTTTAAGTTCATAGTTGTGATTCTTTACCACTGTGAATATGCCTTGTAAACTCCTGAGCTTTGCTCAGGGGCTGCAGTTTGTTGATGCCAAAATTTCACTTAAGAGAATGTTTGATGCAATAGCTAGAAGTGATGAAAGCAACAACTCAAAAATTACTTCAGGCATCAAACTTACGACAAAAGTCTGCATTCTGGTACTCTAACAGTCCCTTTTCTTTTTCTTTTAGCCCACTAATGAATGATGGCACAAACTCTGGCAATGTTGGAAACCTCAGCTCAATGCCAACGGCTGCACCTCCTTCGAGTACCGGGGTAAGGAAAGCATGGCATGAACATGTCACTCAGGACCTGCGCAATCATTTAGTGCATAAACTGTAAGTATTCACCAAGGCTGCCTTTTTCCTCAATGTTTTTAAAGAATTTCAATACAATAGTTCTACTATTAAGTCGTAAAGAAAGTTATCAGTAGTGGTGCTCAGGTGCTGGGCCACTCAAGATGAGTTGTTACCTTTAATCCTCCTACTCAGTTTGCTCTTCATGCTCATTAAGGGGTGGGCGTGGAATTAGTTTCTATTGCTAGTAAATTTGCTCTGCTATGGTAAACAATTATTTAGACTCTAGACTGTTAAACTTCACTTCATTTTCATCTTTGGATTTACTTTAATCTTGTGAGAAATAGTAAAATACTATTTTTTTTAACCATTTTGATATATTTGTACGTATCTGGTGTGTAAGGGAACATCCAGGGTGATTATCATAAAGCTGTATTGGTTTTGGGTTTTTTTCTGAAGATCTTTCTCTATTATTGTTCCTCTGTCCTTGCAGTGTCCAAGCCATCTTCCCCACTCCTGATCCAGCAGCACTGAAGGATCGCCGCATGGAGAACTTGGTGGCTTATGCCAGGAAAGTGGAAGGAGATATGTATGAATCTGCTAATAGTAGGGTATGTTGCTTCAGTCCAACATGTTAAAGAACAGTAGCATCACAAATCTTAGAAATGTAAAGAAAACCACAGAGAATCATTTCACTGCCCTCTTCCTGAGGAAAGTTGTGTTTTCAGTCTGTGACAGTGTTTGTGTAGTCCCAAGGCATGTGGTTCATGTCACTCCTAGCTAATTCACCCTCCTCAGCTCTAGACACCATCACATCCATCCCTACTTGCATCCTCCTGAAGGTGATATTGACATGCAGGAAGCTTGGAGCACTGCTTGCAATTCTTGATGTTTCCCTTACTGACTTCCTCCTTTTTTTAGACGTCTGTGTAAGCAGTAGTTGTAAAATTTTCTTAGTGCCTGTACCACTGGAGGTTTTCTCTAGGACTCAGTGCTGTTCCACTGCTTACCTTCCACCTGTACTGATAGAATTAATTCTCCTCTACTCTGCAGCACCAGGAGTGGCTGGGCTAAGACATAAGAAGTCAGTTTGCCTGCTTTGTGCATGGGGAAAAAAAACAGAATTCCTGTTGTAGTTCATGATTTTTGCTCTGTCTGCTCAGAGATGTCAGTTCAAATCTCTCTTATTTGGAGGGAACAAACCCCTGTTGATTGACAGTTAGGATATGACATGGTGGTAATTCTACCCTAAAGGAACCCTCCCTGAAAGTTTTCATTGGGAAAAGGCAACATTATTAGTGCCAGTAGTAACAGCCAGTGAGATCCCACCTGATCAGAAACTTGAGATCCTTTCTTAAGCAAGAAAGGAGTATCTAAAGAGAGTAGTTCACAGTATTTCAGGTGATAATTGGATGCTCCAGTCAGACACTTCTGCCCCTCTCAGCCCACCTCCCAGAAGAGCTGGAGATGGAAATGCAGATTTTATTTCCTAGAGGTAAAAAGGCAGTGGCCATACTTATAGTGCTGCTGTCAGTGTTGGTCAGTGACCACTTGTATCCTCCTTGTAGCTACCAAGAAGTTGTTTACAATGAAGATTTGGGTGTACTCACCCTTGGTTACCCTGGCATCTTTAGAGATTAATTTTAGATAGAAGGAGGATTTCATGGTCCCACCTAAGAGTCTTAATACCTTCTCAGTACGGATGAGCATAGCAAACTCCTGATGGTAAAATTAAATGCCTTCTGACAGACAAACACCCAGAAGTATCTTCTCCTCACCCCTCAAAACAGCTGTCAGAGCCTCGTGGCCAGAAGTTTCTGTTATTGGAATTCATCTAACCTATTTGGCTCCAAGCAGCAAACTTAGAAGAAGGGAGTAATTCAGAATGTGTTAACGATGCCATGAGGAATTACATCTTTCATTTTGAGGAGCTTCCGTTCTACTTTGACACTGAAAAACATATTAGTAAGAAGCATCATTGTAAGGAGTTGAATGCTGTTCTAGCAGTGTGTGCTCCTTGTGAACACAGCCTTTGCAGGATTCTTTTTAATGGGAGAGCAGCACAATATTAAATTTACAAATAGGAAGTTACAACTGAAGTGGCTTGAGCAGGAGAAGGGAAGGGGCTGTAAAGCTTTTAAACTGGACATCAGAAAGTGACTGATCAGTGGCTGGTCAGTGCACTGATTTTTGAGAAACTCTGAGGAGAGACGTGACCTAAAAAACTAAGCTTTATATTGCATGACTGGACTTCCTTAACAAGGCTGCTGAGGAATACCTATCTCATATTAAGTTTTCTGAAATTAATTCAATCCTGCTGTAATAACAAATTCTGGTTTTGATGAAAGCTGAATAAAGACAAAATGCTTGTGTGCAAGCATCACTCAGCCTGTGCTCTGTGTAACCCTGGCTTCTAAGAGCATGGTGACCCCACAAAAGAAATGTAACCTTGAGAGTTTATGGGGGTTTTTTTGCCTTTAGCCACTCCATAATCTCATGCACTGGGCAGATGTGTGTCCAGCAATTCCTGACAAGCAAAATTGTCTACGTGGTGTGCACTGTGACTCTCTTATTGGATCTGTTGTCAGTGTGGGTTGAGTAAAATGGATTTTTCATCTTGTACAGATGTAGTGTTTACTTGTCTGTGCCTGTGGACTATTTTTCACTGAATTTTCTCCATTCCTTTGAGGTTTCGTCTGGTTTTGTTTATCCCTTGCCATGATTGTTGATATACTCTTTAGGAGAAGAGCAGTTCCTTTCTTTATGTAAAAATTGATCTGTCCTTAACATCTGTCTCCTGAAAGTTTATTCATTGTAACAGTGTGCTGGGAATATCTTTTTCTTTTGTCTATGGATTAGTGGAAATGTTTATTATGAAAATAACATTTAAAAATCATTAACACTTAGAAACTAAATCACAGCTTCCTGGGTTTTGCTGAAGCAACAGAGAACCTCCAGCCTTTTCCTTTGTCTGCTAATTTACTCAGAGTAGGTGAGAAGGGTAGCCATAAAGCAAGTGTGATTTCTGGAAGCTGTTTTTTTTTTCTTTTCTGCATTAAAGCAGTGTTAAGCTGTCTTAATTTAACAGGATTCTGAAAATAAATATTTCTTTTTCAATTAGGCAGGTGTATACATTAAGAAACAAAACAAAAAACTCAACCCAAAACCAGATGATGGTAATCAGGTAGACTGAATGAGTTTTGCTGCTGCTGATTACTCTTCTTTTTTTCCCTTTTAGGATGAATACTATCATTTATTAGCAGAGAAAATCTATAAAATACAAAAGGAGCTAGAAGAGAAGCGGAGGTCTCGTCTCCATAAACAAGGGATGCTGGGGAACCAAGCAGCCTTACAGACCCCTGGGCC
The DNA here is from genome assembly GCA_013390045.1 of Picathartes gymnocephalus. Classification (NCBI taxonomy): domain Eukaryota; kingdom Metazoa; phylum Chordata; class Aves; order Passeriformes; family Picathartidae; genus Picathartes; species Picathartes gymnocephalus. Next base: position 85,659 of record WEKY01020320.1, on the reverse strand, counting down.
CCAGCCCCCAGGGATTCCCCAGGTGGCTGCTGCCATGGGCCAGGCACAGCCCGTCAGGCCACCCAGTAAGTGCTGCTGGAGCTGCCTCTGCTGCTCAGGAGTCTTTGGACTCCAGTGAATCCTGAGGTTGTATTTAAAACTGGTTTTACTGACCGTTCTTGTGTTGTGTTGCAGATGGGCCGATGTCCATGCCAACCGTGCCTATCAGTCGTATGCAGGTTTCTCAAGGTATCTGTTTTCCCCTCTAATTGCAATTTGTGGGTTCAAAATAATTGTTGGGGGGAAAAGCTGATCTTACGTCGGGGATTTTTGGTGTTGAGAGGGAGGAACTACTGGCTCTGCCTTTTTTCAGCACCATTTTTTGCCGTTGCTGTGTGTGTCAGTGCCATGTTAACAATGTGTATCCAGCACTTTGCTGAGGATTGGGAATTAATTCAGTGCTATCCAAAGAGAGGACAGCTCATGCAAGAATACTGTGGGTAGTCTCATTTAAAACACTGCAAAGGGGGAAGGATGTTGGCATGTTTTCATCAGTTAATTAGCCAAAAATACACCTGTAGCTGGAAACACAGCACATTAGTCCTAAAATGTGTGTAACTAATGATACCCTTTCTTGGTTTCTGATGGAAAGTGCATCTAAAAAAGCCTTGGAGCTTGTTCACAGCACTTTCTGTTACTCACTGAGGCTGCTGTGAGCTCATGGGTGGTTTTTTTCCAAAAAACAAATCCATGACTTTTAGGTGCTTCAACTCCCTTCAAAAAAGTGTCCTCAACTATTTTATTTCTTGGTTCAGAGTTAGCACTAAGTCAAAACTTGTGTTGAAATGTCCTTAGGAAGTTAAATCCTTTAAAAATTCATTTGAATAGGAGAACAAGTTGATAGCAAGTATAGCTCCATAATTACAGCTTTAGACAAGTTTTTTGGAGGGATTCAATGTTTTGTATAAAAAGCACAACCCCGTTAAAGCATTTTGCCAGCTCTTGTCCTGATTTGAGGCTTGGAGTTGCCTTCATACACTCAATATGTATTTTTATCATATTTACTTCAACCATTTCAGTGGGCCCTGAATAAGACATTGCTGTTTCAAAGCAATTGCCTGATTTTAAGAAAGGTATTATTTATAAATAGAATCCTGTCTCTGCAGATCATCCAACATCCTCTGCAGATCATCTACTCTTCATCTTTTGCATTTAATTTTTTTTTTTAGACACCAAAATTGTATTTCCCCCTAACTGGTATTGTTCTAAACACTTCTTGCATCCTGATTTGTCTGTTCGATCAAGTAACTGAAAGATAAAGCGCAGGGCGGTCAAATTGCAGTCATAATAACTGTTAATTTTATAGTAGAATATAGATCCATCAATTCTGCTGACTTGTTCCTAATGAGTTGTTTTGGGGGTGCATTTGCAGGAATGAATCAGTTTAACCCCATGTCCATAGGGAATGTACAGATGCCCCAAGCACCACTGGGACCGCGGGCGGCGTCTCCGATGAACCACCCGGTGCAGATGAACAACATGGGCGCCGTGCCCGCGGTTTGTACCCCCCTAATCCCTGCTCAGCACAGCCTCAGCCCACCCCTCACCTCAGCCCCTCTGAAAAGGCCAAACCACAGAGCACTGCTGCAAACTGTGGGATAATTCCGTGGAAACACAGCAAGTCTGACAGGCTTTTACCCAGGCATTTGTTTGCAATTATTTAGGTGTTCCAAAAACACCAAGCAGACCTTAAGAGGGGCACATGCCACAGGTGCAGTAATCCCTAGCAATCTGTGGAAGAGCATCTACTGTCTTTGCAGTATATAAACCTTCTTTGTTCCTACATGAAAACATGTTTTTGTTCTTTAGAAAAACAAAAATATTTTTAGTTTCCCTGGATTCTCTCTGTCACCCCAGAGAAGAAAACAGAATATTACCTGTTTAAAAATAACTCCCTCCTGAATGCTGTGAAATAAATGCTGAAGTGGGCATATGCCCACTTCCAGTTAATGTAATTAAGCCAGTTTTCCTTTCATTTTTTTGTCCTATACTTTGATTGATTTCAGTGTATTTTCCTTTGTCTTGCTCCGTAATACTAAATGGTAATTAGTTAATTTGGGTGTTAATTTTCAGATGGCCATGTCTCCTTCCCGAATGCCTCAGCCACAGAACATGATGGGAGCTCATTCCAACAACATGATGGGTCAGGCTCCTACCCAGAACCAATTCCTGCCCCAAAACCAGTTCCCAGCATCCACTGGAGCTATGAATGTGAACAATGTGGGCATGGGGCAGTCAACAGCCCAGGCCGGAGTGGCACAGGTGAGATGGATTCTCTAAAATTTATTTACTCCTAATGATTTTGCTCTGATTTATTTACCTTACTTGTATTTGTTTATTTGTATTTCTCTATCCACTGTTTGATGTAATCACCCCAACTTTGGGGGATCCTAGGTTACATCTGCCTTCCTCAGAAGCTCTTACATAACTTATCGACATCTGTTAATGGGGGCGCAACGCCCTGCAATTCCTGATTTAAATCCCTTAAAAATGCATGCTGATGAGATTTTTAGGGGAAATATCAGAAATCAGCTTATGGGATGCCTATGAACATATGTTTTGTCTCTGTGTGGACCCGAGTAGCTAACTTTAAATCTAGGATTATAATAAAGTGGTTAGGGAAGATCTTCTAAAGTTTGTTTTAACTTCTTTGCTTCTGGAGAGAAAATTGTTGGGTTTCTCCTGTAACATTTTTCTGTTGCAGTAGTGGTCAGTGAAGTAGCAGCTGTGCTTATGATGCCAAAGTATCTGCTTCTCCAGAGGGAAAGGCTTGTTGTTTAACACAGAGCCCAAGTAATTTAGGCTAGTTAAAACTCCAGAGTTCTGAGAGATTACTGAGATCATATTATGAAGGGCTCTGTCGAGCCAAGTTTGGAATATGTTCAGGATGGAGCATCTACAGTTTCATGGGCCCTGGCTCAGTTGTTTCACTGCCTTTGTGGTGAACATTTTTTTCCCAAAGCACTTAGTTCCATAAAACTGCCTCTGTAACGACACCATAGAAGTGTGTTTTAAATTTGAAATGTCATTTGCAGGAAATTAACTGAGGTTGTATTTCTAAGAGTAACAGTTACATTTGAGGATGGAGTATTCTTTTTTATCACCAGTTATCCGATGCACTCTTCAGTAAAATGTATCACTTCAAGGTTTAAGTACATCCAGAGTACTTTATTGTTGCTGCTCTGAAAAACAAATCCTTGGTTTTCTGAAGCATCTTGAGCAGTTTAATTAGAATTAAAAAGAAAACAAAAATACTCTTCTTAAGTCTTGCTCTGTGCAACAGGAGCATTAAATGTGTTGACCTGCCCTCTAAAGCAGAGCTGCCTCCGAGTCCTGGCCTAAAAATGGGTATCTGCTCAAAACCATTTTGTGTCAAAGCCTGACCTTTGCCCAGCTAATGGCACGATTTAGAGGCTGCCTGTGGGTTTCTGTGTTACTGGGATTGCGAGGATTCCCTCTCTATGCCAGTGGAATTAATGCAGGACGTGCATGGCACAACTAGGTCTGGGAGAAAGGTCCTTGAGAGCTGATGGGAGCAGTGACAGAAATCGGAGCAGTCACTTGCAGCAGCAGCATTTGTGGCTGATCTGCTTACACTGACAGTATCCTGTCAGAGAAGGCTCAGGGCTGTGATTGAAGGGATAAGTGTGATTCCAGGCTCTGTAAGACTCTCTCTGTCTCCCTAGCAGGGGCAGGTTCCCAGTGCTGCTCTTCCCAACTCCATGAACATGCTGGGACCGCAGAGCGGGCAGCTGCCGTGTCCCCCGGTGACCCAGCCACCCCTGCACCAGACCACACCTCCCGTGTCCACTGCTGCTGGGATGCCACCAATCCAGCACCAAACCCCCCCGGGAATGACTCCTCCCCAGCCAGCAGCACCCACCCAGCCATCGACACCGGTCTCATCCTCGGGACAAACTCCGACCCCAACGCCGGGTTCTGTTCCCACGGCCACGCAGACCCAGAGCACCCCCACAGGACAGACTGCGGCCCAGGCCCAGGTGACACCGCAGCCACAGACCCCTGCCCAGCCCCAGTCTGTGCCAACCCCACAGCCAGCCCAGCAGCAGCCAACATCTGTGCAGGCACAGCCACCTGGCACTCCAGTAAGTACCAGCCAGTCCCCTGTGCCTTGTGTCGTGACATCCCACGAGTGTCCCTGTGTGTAGCACCATGTCCTGAATGTATAGAGCCCATAGCTGTCCACAGCAGCTTCTGCTTTAGACCAGAGGGTTGGTTAGAGATGTGTAAAATGTGTGTGTTCAGATGTTCTCAGCATTGTGAAGGAGGGGGGGTTGAATGGCTGAACTGCTCAAAGTAAAATTGGTAGCAGTGTGCAGAAAGATGAGGTGTGACAGGCCTAATACTCTATTTGGCCATAATCAGAATCTTTTCTCATCCTGAGATTTGCATAATTTTTTTCCTTTTAAGATACAGCCAGGGCAAATGCACGTTTCAAGGAATGTACAGTATTTTACTGGGCAGGTGTTTTCTCTGTAAAAGAAGCCTCTTCGGGGCAGAATTCTTCCTTGGCTTCTCCTCTGTAAAGCAGAGTTATTGAATGTGTAATATCAAAACTTGGCTACAGTGACCTGTATCCATGTTCTGCACTGTTGTAGAATATCATCTCATGTCTCTTTTGTGCTGTTCATTTTTAGTAAAGGAAAATATTTCTATATATGCAGTGTCTTTCTTTTGTACTGTTTTTACAACAGCTATCCCAGGCAGCAGCTAGTATTGATAACAGGGTCCCCACCCCTGCCTCAGTTGCTAGTGCTGATACGAATTCCCAGCAACTAGGACCAGATGCACCAATGCTAGAAAGCAAATCAGAAGTTAAAACTGAAGAAACTGAGCCAGAGACTAGTGAGACACAAGTGGAAGCTAAGACTGAGGTAAATGAGATTCTCTACAGCTTAACTGAAAGCAGTGATAGATATAAAAGCACTTAATGATGTGTCTGACTCGGTGAGCTAAGGGGCGAGAGGAGGGTCGTTACTGCAAAGTAACTCCTGAGGAAAGCCATGGATGGAAAGTGCTTCAACAGTCTCAAACTAATGTTTTGGTGGCTGAAGTTTGGGTAGTAGATGTAACAGTACCTCTCATTGCATCCTTTCTTAAGGTGGAGGAGGATTTACAAGGATCTTCACAAATAAAAGAAGAAACAGATGGAACAGAACTGAAACAGGAGCCAATGGAAATTGAAGAAAAGAAGCCTGAAATGAAAGCAGAGGCTAAAGAGGAAGAGGAGAGCAGCACTAATGGAACCACTTCACAATCCACATCACCATCTCAGCCCCGCAAGAAAAGTATGTGTATGAAAACTGAGTTCCCTTGTGTGCTTTGCTGCCACTAACACTTGTTTTCCATAGTCTCAGCTCCTGCTGGGAGGTCTGGTTTGCACTTGTGTTTCCAGCACATGCTGCTCTGGGAGATCAGTACTCTGTAACTTAATTTTGAAAGCAAGATTCCTTTAATGTTACATGAATCAGGTGAGAAAAGCAAGTCACTGTGCCCTTGATCTCAGCACTGCCTGCCCAGAAGGACCAAGGCAGTAAGGCAGTGATTGCTGGAGGAATTAAATACATAAATCCCTGCCTGTACATCTTGGTGCTCTTTCAGGAGAGCTCTGTGTAGATAAGAGTGCTTTCAGTAACCAAGGATATCCACTGCTTTTCTTTTCCTGTTAAGAGGCTGCACACGCCACCTTTATCCCGAGTTTTGTCAGTCACTTTTCTGAGAAGCAGGCACTTGAACTCTCCTGAACCTATGTTCCTCCTAGGCTGGACTGCTGCAAGAGGCTTAACATTTATTTTAGAGTCCTATGTTTTCAGAACTTGAAAGTTTTCAGTGTAGTGTTCATTTGCTCAGCAGTCTCTTAAATTAAGCTGCGGTGTCAGCACAGACTGAGGTGTGACTGCCTCTGTACTCAAGGAACCGTCACGGTGTTGCAGGTTATAGAAATGATTGGGTGCCTTGTGTTAGTAAGAAATAAATAAGATTATTGAAACAGAAATAAATTTCTCCACTTGCAGTGCAGGCTTTGTGGCAGGCTGCAAGATAAGTTTTTGGACTCAAAAACCTTAGCAGTTTTGAGACCTCTGTCTTTTGACATCTGCTTTATTGAGGTGATATTTTCTGTGGTTAGTTTTTTGTTTTCAGCCAAAGGAAGCTTTCAACACACTGACAACATCTAAAAAATCTATATCTCCTTGATGTGCTTTGGGTTGCATTTGATTACTAACCATAATCTTTTTGTAATAAATCACTATAAAACACATTTTCTGCAGATTGATGTTTTCAGCTGGCAGCAGAGTGGGGCACCCAAACAAGAGTGCACTGCAGAACCAAGTGGCAGAGCCTTTTCCAGCCCAAATGTAACATAGGGAGTGGAAAGCTTATTAGCATTTCTGAGCCAGTGATATTCCCAGTGGAAGGAATCACTGCTGCCTGGTAGGAATGTACTTGCACAGGGAAGGTTCTTGCAGAGTCAGTTCAGGCTGGGTCACCACATATTCCAATTCCTCCTTCGGTGACACAGTTTTGTCTTGGAAGTTTTGTCACCCAGTAACTGTGTAGTGCAAAGCACGTGCAGCGTGGGCAGGTACAGCCCCAGACACAAGCTTCAATGGTGACATTTTCTCACCAAGGAGTTTGTTCAGTGTTAATTGAGCATTGGTATTAAAATGCTGAGTAAACCAAAAGGTATTGGAGAGTAATTACTGCCAAGCATGCTGAAGGGATAGGTGATATTTTAAAACTACTGAAGAGACTGATAGGAGTTTTGCATGGGTTGCAAAAGTATTGGGAATTCTTCCTCCTTCCCTTGCAGGCAGGTTCCTGAGGGGCATGCCATAGTAAGCTGGGACATAGCAGGCACTAAGGGGAAGTGCCATGGACTGTGTGCTATAACTTAGCTAGTCAGAGCCTTATTTTGCCTTTTTTTGCAAATCTAATGTGAGCAAGAAAGGGAGGTGGTGGTTCCTTGCCTCTTCCCTTGCAGTCTCAAAAAACCCACTGTGATACTGATTTGGGCTGCACCTTATAGGTGGCAGCTTTAGTTTGACCTTGAAGATGAGTTTTACTGGTTTCTTCACTTCTTTGTAAGACATAATGGAAAAACTTGCAAGAGCTTGAGTTTGAGGTGTATTTGTGTGTGTTGTCCTTGTAATTTTGAAAATGTCTTATCCTCCTTTACGAATTTTCTCCTTAGTAATCATAAGGAGACTTGCCTCTGTTTGAAAAAAGCAAAAAAATTAAAAAGGTAGCACTGTACTCTTCTTTGGTAGATTATACGTCATCATGAGTCAGGCAAAGATCCCATTTTCTTTTTACCACCCACACATCCAAGACAAAATGGGATAACTGGATGCCAGCTCCTTACAAAGGTCTTCAAGCTACCAGAGGAGAACTGAGAGCATTTAATTTTGGAAGAAGGAGAGAGGGAAAAACAAAACTTCCTTGTAAAATTCATGTACAGGGAGATGCTATGATCAAATGTGCTGGTATTAGTCATAGTCCTTAGAGGCTGAGCAGCTGAAGATGAAGGCAACTTTTCTTTATGTTTTTAGGTAAAGTAATAAATTGAAATAATGACTGGATTTTCATTTTGATTTCTTTTCAAACTTCAAAATGAAAGTGGGTTATAAACTTCATCAGTAAAGATAATTAGGCATTAAGGAACTTGGCAAAAGTCACACTGCTGGATCTCTGTAGTTTGAGTTTAAAATAAGATTGGATTTATTCTGAAAGATACTGTAGCTTAGTGGTATGTTATTATAGGAGAAAATTGTAAAGGCAGTGTCAAGCAGGTAGCCAGAATAGATTACTAAAAGGTACTTTTTGGCCTTTACATCTCATTAAATGAAATAATTCAGATTATCACATTATGAACTATCTTAAACAGAGCAGTAGAGAATACTGTTCATCACTAATGGAATTTAATATTTATTTCTGTTCTTGAGAATCCCATAATATAATGTGTAAGAGTTGTTTGTAAAACTTTGGGAGTCTATAGTAGGGAAAAATGCCCACATGTATGGTATTGATAAATATGGAAGAGAATTGCCATTTTGTTGGGACTAAGATTGTGGCAACAGCTGAAATGGTCATACAACCAATGGAATGGTGTCAGCTTAATTTGTCTTCTCTTTTTTTTGTGTGTGTGTACTCTTTAAAGTCATAGATTTTGAACTAGACGTCGCAAAAAGCAATTTATATCATACCAAAACACCATTTGAGTGAGAAAAGCAATGATCAGCCTCAAAGGGGCTGCTGAGCCCTGTTGATTCAAGTGCTTTTAGCAGAATTAATTGCTCCATTTTATTGGTATCGTTCTCATTTCATCCAGGTAGATAAATATTAGATGCCATCCTGCTTTCCTTAGTTGTCTTTTTTTCTCAATGATAGGCATTCTTCCCTATTTAAAGACACTGTTCCTAAGGAAATAAATGTAATTACACTGCTGAGATGTTCAAAGAGCTCTCCAAGTTATCATTATTTTTCAGAAAATGTATTGCCTTTTTTTGTCCTTGTCATCCACTCCTGAAAGAATCATGGCTGTTGCCATGCCACTGTTGCCAAGTGGTGGCATAGAAATCTGGAAGTATTAACACTTTCAAAATCAATTAACAATCCATCAGACCAGGACTGTTTGTACACTGTGGCCAGGAAAATTCCTGTGCCAGCTCTCAGGACATCTGGTCACTCTCTGTAGAGCTGGCTCTTCATCCCTGCCCACTGCAGTGGGTTTTGCTAGAAGAATCTTGTCTTGGAAATAGTGAACAAGATTAGAAAGGAGGGAGGGGAAATTACGCTCAGTCTCTCCTTTGAGGAGAAAAGGTTCATTCATGTTGAAACAATTGATTTAATTTGATTCTGTATAAGTTTTGAGGGGTTTTTTAATGCTCTGGAGTATGTATCATTATGGGCTAGAGTTGTTCCCATCTCCCTGTTCTGGGAATATCACCTGCTGTGATCTGAGTAAACACAAAGCTGTGTTTGCCTCTTGTAGAGGCAACTGATTGGGAAATCCGTTTGCAGAGTTTTATGTTAATGTAGTTCTTTGGGGTTTTTTTTAGGGTAGTCAAGAGATTAGGAAACGTGGAGGGCAGTTTTGTAACCTTTCTGACTTCCATTTCCAGTTTTCAAGCCCGAGGAGCTGCGCCAGGCTCTGATGCCCACCCTGGAAGCTTTGTACCGGCAGGACCCAGAGTCCCTTCCTTTCAGACAGCCTGTGGATCCACAGCTTTTAGGGATTCCGGTGAGTTGGCATTAAAAAAACCCCTATAAAGACATTCTCCCGTTTCATCTTCGCTCACATAAACATTTTGCATTTTCTACTTAACATGTTGCAAACCTCTTAAAAACGCAGGGTTTTGCGTGTCTTTGCAGGATTATTTTGACATTGTGAAGAATCCCATGGATCTCTCGACCATCAAGCGCAAACTGGACACAGGGCAGTACCAGGAGCCCTGGCAGTATGTGGATGATGTGTGGCTGATGTTCAACAATGCCTGGCTCTACAACCGCAAGACTTCCCGGGTCTATAAGTTTTGCACTAAACTGGCCGAGGTGTTTGAGCAAGAGATTGACCCAGTCATGCAGTCCCTGGGCTACTGCTGCGGGCGCAAGGTGGGTGTCCCACTGTCCCAGGGGGTGTTCTTCCCAAGAGCCCAGCTGGAGTCAGCAGACAAAGCTTCGGCTTTGGGTACTTTATTTTTTTAAATAGAATTACTGAATGGAAGGGCTGCTAAAAGTTTGGCTTTATTATAAACATGTTCAGTGCCAAAAAGGTCGATAGCAGCTCTGATCTTCTGTTATTATGGTTGTGTTTTTCTCCCTCAGAGGACACCTTCTTCAGTCATAAGTAGTATTAAAATACTTCCCTGGTTTCCCATGTCCATAAAGCAGAGGTCAAAGGGCCAGCTGCTTTTAGAGTTAATGATTGTCACCAGACAGAGAGGGCTGTGCTGGTACATTCACAATAGCTGGAAAAGTGTGATGGCCATGGCAGTGTCCTCTGATACCCACAAGCATCAGGTTTGCTTTACAGATCCCTGATGAACAAAATCCCCTGTTGTAAAGCTGCTTTTCTCCCTTGTTTTGCAGTATGAGTTCTCTCCCCAGACCTTGTGCTGCTATGGCAAGCAGCTGTGTACTATTCCCCGGGATGCTGCATACTACAGCTACCAGAACAGGTAAGTCCTTGAATCCAGGTTTTTTCCCCTCATTCAGGAAGTGAGATCTCTTGTGAGTTCTCTGCACATACAGAGGACGAGGAGGATTTTTAACTTTTGCTTTCCTTTGTCAGCTGAGTCAGGGAAAAGTTCTTTTTTTATCTTTCCACGCTGTCCTTTTGCAGGTGACTGTTTGTTTTTCTGTGCTGCAGTGTGAGGCACACTGTTCCTTAGTGCTTGCTCTTAGCCAGGCTGCCCCATGCAATGCTTCAGTGCAGGTCAAGTTGTCCATGTTTTCCATAAAATGAGGAGCAGGGCTTGCTGGAGGGAGAAGTGCAGAACTGCAAAAAGGCACTGGGAAATCCTGTTACTTTGTTCTGGGAGAATTGTGAAAATATGCAGCTTTGTTTTCAAGTTAGTGCCGGAATTCGCCAAGTAAAGGGTACAGTGATTGATTGCGAGACTTATATTTCCCCTTCCTAGTCAGTGCTTAATTTTTTTTAAATTAGCTTGGAAATAACATTAAAAACTACCCAGAAGCTTCATGAGAAGCTGTGAAAATTAAAATTTCTTTTATTTTTTAATTAATATTAGGACTTGGTGTTTCTGTTATTATTAAACCATTCTTAATTTTCCATCTAATGCTTAAATCACCAGTGTTATAATCACAAAGCAAACTCAAAACTTGGCTTTAATTTTGATTTCTTACATGATGTGTGTCTTCTCCCCTGAATAAAATGCACAATATAAGTGGGCTGAGACAAAAGCTTTGTTTTAAACAGGGAAAAGGAAGTTATGAATTGCTTTCCAGAGGCTTGGCAGCATCTAAGCCTTGCCAGCTGTGAAGTCATAGAACCAATTCGGACATCCAGCACTTGTATTTCATCTTTTTGGGCCATCCCTTCTCTCCAAACATGCTCTTGAGAAGCTTTCAGCCTGTTGAGCCCCATGCTGGAGCAGCACAATGTGGGAGAGGAAAATGTGTCATCCCACCTTGCGTGGGGGGTCTTGGGTGGCCTTTGAGAGGCAGAAAGTACTGACAGGCAAGAATAAATTCATGAGCTCTCATAAAATGTTTTATACAGCCACTGTGGACTCTGAAAAGTCAGGCTGAAGAGAAATACAGCAATTAAAATGTATTTAAAGAGACAGTTCAGTACTGACATTGGGGAAAAATAACCCTTAAATACCATCACTGTTGGTAAAACTTAAAATACTTCTCATATTCTGCATCCATGGTATGCATTCTGTTTTTGGAAAGAATAGTAATTTCATATTGAATTGAAGGACTTACTCTTCTTTCAGAACTGCCTTCCCAATTTAAATTTGTGTTAAAGCCATTTCATATGGAAGGCAATGTTGGTCACTAGCAAGAAGTCCAGAGTGGGTGGAGCAGAGGGTTCCTCTGCACTGGGGACTGTAATATTCCACTTTCCTGCCCATTATGAATGTGAAAGTCCATTTAAATCATAGATTTCTGCTCATCCAGTTGCCTTGAGAAGGGGGTAGGGGTTTGTGGTTTGGGGTGGGTTTGAGTTCAGGGGGAGTGTGAGGTTTTCTGTTTCAGGCCCACTAAATGCAGTGATGAATGGGGCTTTGCATTGGGGCTTTTAAAAAGCCTAAAGATTAGTCACTGTATTGTTAAGTAATAGTCCATTTTGCATAGAAAGCCCTGTTCATCAGCTCTAAAGCACTCAAATTTCCTGTGACAGTGATCTTCAAGTCTTAGATGTTCTTAAACAAGTAATAAATAAGTGAAAACCAAATTCCATGCTTCCAGCAGATCTTTAATTGGTCAAATGTTCTTGAATTTTCCATGTACAAAACAGGCAAAATTGGATGCACTTAAAGTCCAGTGTATCACATGACTAAATTACAGCTAAGAATATTTAGGCACCATTGAATAAATGAACTTAGGCACTACAGTTCAATCATTAAGTTAGAGATTTGGTAGAGAACCGTTTAGATTCCATAATAAGGCAGAAATTTAGGTTAAAGTGTTCAGAAAATGGGCTTCATGTGTGAAATCCAGTTGAGAAAATTGAGTGGTGTTTCATGTCAGTGGTGCCATCCAGTTATGAATTTAGAATTGCCTTTGTACTTAATTACAGTTGAAAATTCACCTGTTAATGCCGAGATTGAGCATTTTCTGGAATGTTGAACCATAATGTTGCTCTTTAATAAATGGGAGTCACCTGAACAGTCTGCATTTGAAAAGCTTTTCATGTTTGATGTGTTGCAATAAGTACATTCTTTGGGGTTTCTATGGCTGTTGTACCTAGAATATTGTATGTTTTTATGGGTTTTGCTGAATATTTGTGGTGCCATGCAAAAGGCAGGTCTCTGTTTCTGAGGGTCCATATCCATAATAAGTTACAGCTGTTGCTTCACCTTGGTTATTTTATGGACAAATGTTCATGATCTTTAGGTGATTCATTTTCACTGTACTTCAGTTTTTATTTCCTCATTTTAATATCATGGATTAAAGCTTAGAGTGCTTTGAAAGCCCATAAATTATTCTGAAAATGGATCAGAATTAACCTTTTCTGGGACTGTTTAAAGGTAGCAAGATATTAATAGGAGCCTTAGCTATGGATTTTTCTGGCTTCACTTTCCTGTATTTGGGTCCTGCTGACTTTCAGTCCTTCCTGATCTGACTCTTAAAATGATGAGCAACTGTGTTAGTAAGGAAAATAGTGGTGAGGGTTTTTAATTTAAGAAAAATTCAAAGAAGCACATTAGGAAAAAAAGAAATGGACAATGTGTAAAAGGATATAAAATTCTGAACCACTTATATTTGGGTTTTTTAAAAAATGCTTAGATATTCTGTTATCAGTTTAGGGGTGGGCTGTGAGGGGCCAGGGAAGTCAGTGGAAATGAGGTGTGCAGTGTCTGTACCCACTCCTGAAACCCTCCTCTCTAATCACCACAACGTATTTATCATCCCCAGTGATAACAAATTAATGGAATACATTGGTTTTTCTCCTGGCCTTGCTCTATTGCATTCTCAGCTCCCAAAGCCTGGTTTTCCTTGGGAGGGTGATGTGTTTAATCCCAGTGGAGCTGCCCTAGGAGGAGCTGGGTGCAGTTGAGGTGGGGTGGGCTGGCAGTCCTGGCAGATAATGCATGGAAATGCCAGCGAGGTTGGATTAACTGGAACCAACCCCTTCCCCTCCGAGCCAGCCCCACGGCCTGGGCAGGACTTGCTGTGCTGCAGCTCTGGCTCCAGCCTGCCAGAGCAGTTCCCAAAGCCAGGCCCAGCTGGCAGAGCCTTCCAGGCTCCTGTGCTGTGCTGGGAGGGCTGGTGGAGCATCCTCCCTGCCCGGGATGGCCCCGGTGTGTCCCAGCAGGAATTCTGATCCATCCCATTCCATCAGTGCCTGCCAACGCCTGTTGTTGTCTCCAGGACAGCACAGCCTGGGAGGTCTCTCTGGGATGGGGGCAGTTGAGGTATCCAGGGTGTGTGTGAGGGGGCAGAGCTGCCCCACTGATCAGTCTCCATCCTTGAGTTGTTGGTTCATTGTGACACTGAGTCTCCTTGGTGCCTCTGACGCTCCCATCCCCACGGCTCCGGTGTCTGAGTACTAAACCTGCCTTGTTCTGTGCTGCCATCGCTGCTTCCACTCTCTCACTCTCCATAAAGCTCCTTTATTTTGGTGATCCTTTGTGGCCTTCCTGCATTTTACAGCTGTGGCCTCTCTGTTACCTTTGTTCATGTGTGAATTCATATCCTTTCCAAACATTTAGCCTCCTTTTTATATTTTTTTTTAGTGACCCTGACAACTTTGGTTCCAGTTCATCCGAAACAAACAACCAAAAAAAAAAAAAAATGCCCACCAACCCCCCTCCCCCCTCAAATCCATATAACTTTGATTTTATTTTATTTTATTTTTTCAAATGCAGATTGTATTTTCATAGAGCTGTATTCCAGTTTACTCAGCTTGGTTTGGTAAACTGCAGAATTGTTTTTGCTGAGTATGACTTGGATTGGCTCTTGGTCTGGTGACCAAAAATTGTACCTAGCCTCATATTCAATTTGTAAAACATAATTAATTCCACACCTTTAATGTACCTGATAAATATATTGTATGTATGTACAATATTTCATGTTGTTCACATATATACATATATTGTATTGACATAGATAAATGGCTGGAAACTCTGACCCATAATTGCATTTCTGTTAAATGTTTGTCTAGAGTATGGATTTGGTTTCATTTATATGAAAGAATATTAGCTGAGCAATTGGTCACATTTAATCTTACAGTCAAATTTTGAATTTAATGTTTCTATAGATTTTTTTTCAATATCAAGTGTTTCTGCTTTTGCAGTTTTGACTCAGAATCAGTAAATGCTTTCAGCATATTTCCTAATTACTTAAATCTGTAATAAATGTGTCCTTAAAGCTTGTTGACAGGCTCCTTTTTACCCAAAGGAAACTCGATCAGTCACAAGCCTGGAATCAAAGAGTATTTTTTTTTTTCCCTGAGCGATGCAAATCAAATCCAAATTCTTAAATTTGAAGCCTGTACAAACATAGCTCTTGGTGGCTACTCCACGAATCCTCCCCAAATTTGGATGTGAGGCCCAACACTTGTTACGATGTGTGAAATGAGACCGAATGCTAATCTGTGCTTTGCCTTGGCTTTCTGCTCTGTGTTGTCTTGGTGTTTGCGTCTTACCTCTTACGTCTGTGCTGTTTGTTCCCTCCCCTGTTCTCTAATCCTGCCCTCCCCTCCCTCTGTGCCTCCTCATTGTCCACACTGACCCATCAATCAACCAACAACGTCCCCCCTTCCGTCGTGGTCCTGGTGATCTGCCCTGCCCTGGTTGGTGGCTCCGTGCTTGGGTGGCTGTGTTTGTGCTGGACCAGCTCACCCAAATATGGCCTTCTTGCTGACAGGTATCACTTCTGTGAGAAGTGTTTCACTGAAATCCAGGGGGAGAATGTCACCCTGGGTGATGACCCTTCCCAGCCTCAAACGTAAGTCGCTTCCTTTCCTCTGCATCCTGACTTTTGGAATGGGGTGGGAAGGGTGTCCTGGTTTGGGAGTAAAACCCAAACCGCTGTGGTGGTATTTGGGGGGAAATGCCTTATTCCTTCCTAGCAGGAGATTTATAGGGACAGGATTAAGAGCTGTTGCTGTGTTGGGTCTGTTGCTCTGCCCAGCACTGCTGCCTGTGCCCAGCTGAGCTGCCCATTCCAGGAGTGGCAGACCCTGGATGATGTGCTTGGAGGGGAGCAGTGGAAGCTGTGTCAATAAATGTCACTAATCCATCACCTTTTCTAATGGAAAACTTCCATCTAATTCTGATAGCTCACCTTTTGAAGCACAGCTTATGTTTGTAAAACCAAAGGCTTCCCTTTAATCTTGCCAGAAAAATCAGATTTGAGGCATGCGAGCTGGTTTGGAAGGTGGCTGCTTTACTGACAGTAGCTTCCCTTGTTCTTTATGATTTTAATTTTATATGTAGACTTGGGAACCTCTTGATTTTCATTTACACAGAAAATTAAATCGGAAAAATATTTTCTGTAGTTCAAAATAAAAGGAACTGAATTGCTTGCTCTGACCAGAAAATACATACTGAAGTGCTTTCTTCAGACCTGAGGTTTGCTGCAATTCAGCAAAGCATATTGTCTGAGCCTCTGATGTAAGGGTGCTACTGAGTTTTCATATTAACTCTTTGTCTCTAGAACCATCTCTAAGGATCAGTTTGAAAAGAAGAAAAACGATACCCTGGATCCAGAGCCGTAAGTACCAGGCTGTTGTTGTCCTTCCCAAAATCTCGTTGCTTCCACTTGTCCTTGAGCCAGTAGGGCAGAAATGGGACAGGGAGTAAAGAACTCTTCTGTTCCCCCATCCCTGCCCAAACAGACTGCAGAATCTTTCCCTAAAATTCATGGCACAGCATCCAAAGCTGATGTCTGATTAGATACCCCAGAGGAACACAGGAGTCTGTTCCACAGACAGTTCCTAGTTCTGTTATTTTGGTAATTCCAAGGGTGTGTCCTGCCTGGCTCTGCACAGGGCTGGGAATGGCTCTCCCTCCTCCAGAGCTTTTCACCCTGGGCTCTGCGTTCCTGGGGCACTTCTGCATTTTCCTCTTGTGGTTCTAAACCACATTTTTGTCTTCACTGAGTGCTGAGCCCACCCAAAGGCCAAGGCACCCTGAGTTACCCTCAGGAGGTTCAGGGGAAACCCATCTGAACTTCTCAGGAGCACGGGGTTGCTTTCCCTGCACTGGGATTTTATCATCCTGCTCCATGTTGTCTGGCCGTTTGAGACACAACACATTTTGATTCCTTTGCTTATCTTTGCAAATACTAAATAGAGCTCCTCCCCAGCCTGAAAGGCTGGACTGAGATAGACCCCAGTGCATTTGGCTTCTTAACCTGTGCTGCACTCTGGACTGGGAAAACCTCTAACAGTTTTCCCATTCAAAAAAATAATTCTGACATACTCTTCTGACCAGAAAACAAAAGATAAAAACAAGACTACAGGAGAGCCATGCAGGCAAAGACAAGTTAGTACGTGGTTTTTTGGCAGGGTGGTTCATGAATGACTAGCTCTTGCCTTTACAGTAACTTGAGCAACCATTTATTCAGCTTGTGGTTGTTGCAGCAATTCAGAATTAAATCTGTGGAGGTATTGTTGAGAACTCTGTGAAGCTGGGACTCTGCTTAGAAAAGGATAGAAAAGATACAGAAAAAGTTGTGCATGACAGCCCATTTCAGATTTTTAAACTAGCACATTTTGCAATTTATATATAGGTATAGATGTATATGTATAACTTGCACGTGGATTGATAGATGTACATCTGAATCTATTCTGAGTGGTGTTTCTTAACTTAAACATAAATTGGGCCTGGTGAAGTTGATTCAGTTCTTAGCAAAGGATTGGCAAATCCTTCTTTCATGCTGAATTCTGGAAAATTACTTACCTAACACCAGAAGTGATTTGCTGCTGGTTTTTTCTCCTCAGGTTTGTTGACTGCAGAGAATGTGGTCGGAAGATGCACCAGATCTGTGTGTTACATTATGATATTATTTGGCCTTCAGGGTAAGAGATGTTTGTTAGTTTTTTACCCCTTGTGTAATGAGACTGATGTAGTTTATATAATTAAAGACTTTCTGCCTTTGTTCTTTAATATGTGGCCACAGCCTTTAAAAAACTGGATACAAAGGGACAAAGCATTTCTAAATAAAATACGTTTTTTGATGTTTGGGGTCTTACTTCAGTATATTCAGATGAAAATGTGTATATTTATCCACACAGATTTGTGTGGTTTCTAACTCTTAAAAGGGCAGCTGGCTGGAGGGGAGTTTTTGTGCACAGAACACAAATACAGGTGTACTGTTTGGCAGAGCTAAACCAGCTCATAAAGGCTGTAGATCCCTCAAAAATGGAGTGATATAAGCTGTTCAAAGCCAGAGAAAAATATATTGTACTCTGGCATTTAAATTACATGTTGAAACATTGTGTTTAACCTCACCAGTAATGGGTTTATGCTAAATTTTTGGCTTTTTTTTTCTTTCCTCAATAGGTTTGTCTGTGATAATTGTCTGAAGAAAACTGGTAGAACGCGCAAAGAAAACAAATTCAGTGCTAAAAGTGAGTTTGGTATTTCTGTTTTTATCTTCAACATTGATCTTCTCCCTGCCACCCCTAATGGGTTTTTGATTGAGACTTTGTGTTGTCATGACAGACAGCACAGGAACATTTGCAAAATGGGGAGCAGCATAGCCTGAGGCAGTCGGAATTTTAATCAACATTTTAAAGCCCTGCTGTTTACATGTTTCTGGTCAGTCTTGTTGCTGCTTGGTGTGTTTGACATCTTTGTCCTTACTTTTCTAGGATTAAAAAGTAAAAAGAGGGACAAATAGAACAGAAGGAGCACAGGGCTGTGTGTGCTTCACTGGGTACATTCAGCCAGGTTTCCATGTAGTGTTGGAGCTGTAGTGAAATGATTGTCACCTCCATGCCCCTCCAATAACCTCTAGTAACCAACTCTGCTGCAGTTCAGGTGCTGCTGCCAAGCACCAAAGTGTGGGAAGAGCTTTCCTTGCCTCCAGAACAGGTGATGGGGTAAGAACTGAGTCACTCATTCAACTGAGTGCTCTTGGCAGTAACCATTGCCATGGTCTTGTAGAAATGGGCACTGAAGAGAGAGCCAGGAGATGCCCGGTCAGGTTGTCTCAGTCTCCATAATCCTTACACAGGGTTCTCTGCAGGCATTTGACATCAGGGAACATAACTGGGACATTTTTATTCATGCAGGTTTGGTGGGGGAAGAGAAGGGGCTTGATGTTGGAAGTGCAGAGTCAGAGCAGAGAGCAGAGAAATAAAGTGAGTGTAGACACCAAGGAGGTGATTCAGGCACTTAACAAACAGAACTTGCAGGTTCACTCTTCATTCCTCCCTTGTGCTTCCTTGGTCCTTGGAAGTTCTGGGCATTACTGGGTGATGCTGTGCCTGCACAAGCCTGAATCTTCCAAACTGGGATAAAGGCAAGGTTTTGCATTAAAAATATGACTTCTTGATAACTTGGTGTGTGGTTGATTGTGTAACAAGAGGATGTGAAGGGGGTGATTTGCAGGTGATGATGTTGTGTGAGACATGGTGGGTTCCAGTAATCAGAGCAGTCTCTGGAGTAACCTGATGCACTCAAGAGAGTTTTGTTAAAGAGGCCTAAATTAATCTCATTAAAGACAGATTAAAATTAGAGGAGAACATTAATAATAACGTGAAACCCAACTGTGGTTTTAGATACCCATTTTAAATGAATGTTCTTCTGTTCTATGCTGACTTTACAGTATGTATTGATGTAAATTTCCCTAAAGTAAGTGTGTGATTCCCTGGATATCTGCAGTTGTTATGTGACTCTGGTTAAAGTTTGAGTAACCAGTCATGTAGTTCAAGGTAACCATTCTTTTCTGGACAGGGAAATAATGGTGCTTTTTTCCCTTTCCTCCTGGTCCCTCTCCTTTCCCTGCTGTTTGGCCGTCTTGTCTTTCTCCCGTGAGGATTTGAGTCCTGCTGCCAGCTGTAATGCACTGGTGGGCTCAGCTCTGGAGATCAGCTTTCTTCAACAGTGCTCTGGTGGGAATGCAAGAGCAGGGAAGGGAAAGGAAAGTCTGTTCTTGTCATCAAAACCTTGGTCTTGCTGCTGCTGACCTGAAAACAAACCTAAGCAGTGAAAATTTGAAACATTAACATGTTCCCTCTTCTTAAAAAAACATTTACTGCTCAAGTTGCCATCAATATTTCTCTACTCTTTCAAGCATGATGGCACAACCAAGACAGCACATCCCTCAGCTCTTATGGAACATTCATATTCCTAATGTATAGTGAGGAAAATTGGTTACTGATAGCCTGCCAAATATAACCAATGTGCAGCTGGGTTCTGCTGGGAAACGCTGAACTTTTGAAGTATTTATTTTGCTAAGAAAATCTACAAATATTACCTCACCAGTAGCCAATGCAGAGGGGTTCAAAGACAAAAGATATCCTGACAAGTCACCCAAAGTAGTTTCCTGACAAGAAGTCACAGTAGGCCAGGAGTTGGACTTTCTTCCTCTCTGTCCGGTTACTCATCCACCCACAAAGGTCTGGCCATTGCTGCTGTCACAGACCTGTGCTGGAGGTTTCTTCTCAGCAGTTTGGATGCCTTTTTTCAGGTTTGCACTGCAGTTTTCACTGAGCTTTGAGCTTTTATTAGAGGTGCATATGTGAGAACTGTCCAAGAACCAAAATCCCCAACTGCTTTCTAAAACAACTTTCACCTTCTAATAGATCAAAATATGTAACTTTTAGATCCTTTCCTTACAGTACACATAATTTTAATGGTACCTATTTCTTTTATCTCCTTATCTGGTCTTTTTGGGTTTGTTGGTTTCCAAGCTTTAAGGCATTGCAGCATTAGGAAGGAAGCAGATATCCCCTGGTTGCTTAGCATTGGGAAGATGACAAGATGAAAACACAACAAGACAGTAGAGTTAACTCCAGTGGCTTTCTGAAAATGTTCCCACTCATCAGCTGAAATGGAGCCCTTTCTTCTTTTTCTGTTTTTCTTGTCTTCAGAGAAATCAACAGAACAAAAAAATTCCCTTTGTGAATTTCCTTTAAAATCATCCTCCTTGTGTTACATATGGAAAGGCCAGTACAGTGTATTGGAATGGGAAATCCTGGAAAAGGCTCAGTGTGTTGTAGCTGGTAAAGGGCATGGTGTTTTTACTTCAGCCTGCCTTTAAATTTAATTTTTTAATTCAAATTATTAATTATTCCCAGGTAAATGATATTTAGAGTGTGTTGTGCTGGTTATAACCACAGAATCTCACTGGACAAGGGGACAAGCTAAAAGATGTAAATCAGATTGCTGCCTTTGGCAATTTCTGTAAACTGATTGTAATAAAACTGCCGAAGGGCAGGGTTAGATGGGATATTGGGAAGAAAATCCTCCCTGTGAGGGTGGGGAGGCCCAGAGAAGCTGTGGCTGTCCCTGGACCCCTGGAAGTGTCCAAGGACAGGTTGGACGGGGCTTGGAGCAACCTGAGAGAGTGGAAGGTGTCCCTGTTCATGGCAGAGTTGGGACTGAATGATCTTTAAGATCCCTCCCAACCCAAACCATTCCATGATTCTATAAAATAAAATTTTAAGTGTATATATCCCTTAGAAAGTGAGATAGTCCTTTGAGTATATGTGAGTTTTTTCCCCAGTATTGGAGCCTGAAGTAAATTTTAGCACAGATATTTCACTGCAGAATTCTGTGTGCAGGCTCAGGATTCGGGGAAGAACCAAGGGCCTTGTGTCAGGAGCCAAAAAAATATCAACTGAAAATGAAGTAACAGAGAGCAGAAAATTAAATGTATTTTATTAAAATGACCATCTGTAGATTACACCATCACTTTGGAAAAGATAGCAGAATGACCATAAAGTGAAGTAGAAATATGAGCAGTAAAATAAGTACAGCAGGATAAGAGAAATAGTCATAAATCTTCAAGTCAAAACAATAGGGTCCTTCTGCTTTTTTAATTTAACCCACAATCATCATGATTTCTGTAATTTGCTGTGGATTTATTTGAAAACCATCACAACCTGTAAGACCACAAACCCAGCCCTCCCCACAAAAGCCAATTGTGAATGTAAAGATGGAGTGAGGGCATCTGGACAATCTGTGGGCTTGGACTCCCCAAGACCTCCATCTCTGGGCAGGAATTATTTAACCTTGGTGTGCAGATTGCTGCGACTGCAGGCCAAAAGCTCTCTTGAAAAGAAAAGCAAAAGCAATGAAATCTCCATTGAAGTCAAAAGGCTTTTCATTTCTGTTGATTCGCTTTGCTTCGCTTGAAAAGGTGTGGCATGGAGCCAGATCTGTAAAGTGATGTAATCTCTGTCAACCAGCCAGAGAGTGGGGCTGGGAGGAGAAAACATTTGCTGGGTTCATAAAATAAGCCTGAAATTGAAAAATGCTACGTAAAGCTGCCTTTGTTAGTTCACTTACAGGGTAATTGTGCCACTGCAGTGGGTTCAGCTGCCACGATGGGGTGTGGAAAGCATGGGGGAGGTTTGCTTTTGGGGAAAAGCATCGATGGGTTTGCTTCTCTTAATTTTGGCGGTATAAATATAACCGTCTAATTTTCATATGGAGGTAAAACAAAAAGGAAAAAACCTACTTCCATCCAGAGGGACAAGCTGAAAGAGCTCTCAAGCACAGTAACAGCCTGACCTGAACAGTGACTGCTCCAGTATTAACGTTTCCCTTCCCTTCCAGGGCTGCAGACCACACGTTTAGGGAACCATTTGGAAGACAGAGTGAACAAATTCCTGCGGCGCCAGAACCATCCTGAGGCCGGAGAGGTCTTTGTCAGAGTAGTAGCAAGTTCAGATAAGACAGTAGAAGTTAAACCAGGAATGAAATCCAGGTTAGTCCTGTTCATTATAATGAATGCAATCCTTTTAATTTATTTTACTTTGAAGTCTCCTTGCATGGCTACTGCAAAATTGTGCCAATTTGCACACTAATGCCTTTGCACATCTGTGAAATTTGGGCATGTTTAGGATTGTGAAAGGTTAAAAAATGTAGAG
Source organism: Picathartes gymnocephalus (assembly GCA_013390045.1). Taxonomy (NCBI): domain Eukaryota; kingdom Metazoa; phylum Chordata; class Aves; order Passeriformes; family Picathartidae; genus Picathartes; species Picathartes gymnocephalus. The sequence goes on along the minus strand of WEKY01020320.1, from coordinate 63,356 downwards.
GAAGTGGCTGTTTTGGGGGCAATGGGGACATCCTTGCTTATAATTCTGAGACTTTGTGTCACTACATCTTGAGAGTGACCACATTTTTGGTTACAGAATTCATAGTTTAGTTTGGAACAGTTGCTGAGATTCTGTTCCTTACTCTTCCTTCATTTTGTTGTGTTTTTTCAGCTTTCAGGAGTGATTTTTAATTTGCTTCATTATAACCGAAAAGCTTAAAAGCTTTAGTCTATGAAGTATTTTAGGTTAAATTCGTAAAGACTGTGTGTATGTGACATCACTTCATACTAATGCATCACATTTTCTGCTCTGTAACCTATTTAAAGGCTTGTGGTCTCTGAGGATATTCTTGTACTCAATGCAGGCCTGTTCAGTCCTGTGTTCTATATGGAAACAGTCTTTCCATGAATTTACAGGAACAGGACTCCCTGTTTTACTACAGCTCTGCTCTGACCCCGCTTAACTCCTGCGTAAAAATGTTCCTAATGAGTTAAAAATAAGGTTGAAAATAACCCCCTCATTCTGGTAGGACACGGCTTTAATAACTGGCATTTTGTTTGGGTTTTTTTCTCCTGTTGCCCTTTCCTGCAGATTTGTGGACTCTGGTGAGATGTCAGAATCCTTCCCATACCGCACCAAAGCTCTGTTTGCGTTCGAGGAGATCGATGGGGTGGATGTGTGTTTCTTTGGGATGCACGTGCAGGAATACGGCTCGGATTGCCCCCCTCCAAACACCAGGTACCCTCCTCGGGCATCTCCCTAAATCCCCTGGACAGTCACTGTCAGGCACAGCAATCTGGGACATGCATTTCAGTTCTGTGGCACCAATCCCTCTTACTGCAGTACTGCAGATGACTTTGAAGGGAAAGACAAATATCACAACAAAGATTGTTACGTGTTTTGGATTCTGCTTTTAATTCTGCCTCTTGACATATATTCTTGCTGTCTAAAAATTGCTGCCCCTGTGTTGCTTTTGAGGACCTGTTTACGCCAGGTTAAGATGCTTAAATATGCATTAAAATACCACCAGCATTAATTTGTCTTTCTGCACGTTTGTCTAGTGTAAAAGTCAGCTGTCAGTAGACAAAGCAGGGTTCAGCCAGCCCTGATGTGTCCCTCTGTCCCTGCAGGCGTGTGTACATCTCCTACCTTGACAGTATTCACTTCTTCCGGCCCCGCTGCCTCCGAACCGCCGTGTACCACGAGATCCTCATCGGGTACCTGGAGTACGTGAAGAAACTTGGGTGAGTGAGAGCTTGGCAGAGAAAGAAATCCGGGTCTTTAGTGTTTCTTTCACTTGGGGTAGTCTCTGTTTCCTTCTGACCTCTCTGAGATACGTGGAGCAAACGCCTCTTCTGCAGTGGAGAGAGAAATTGGGATTTTGTCACTAACGTGGTTTTTATGGTTGGGATTCCTAAACTGATGGCACATTATTCATTTGATCAGAGGTTCACTTGATGTTTAAGTTTCATTATTATATCCCTGACCTAATCCCTTGTCAAAATATGGGTTATTGCCTCAGCATCTTTGCTACAAAGAAAAAAATAATTTTAAAAATTTAAAAAAATAAAGCCAGAGGTCTGAATTTATAACTAGGTTTAAGTTAGTTTTCTGGTGGCAGTCACAGATGTTGTTTGTTGTGTGTGACACAGGTATGTGACAGGGCACATCTGGGCCTGTCCCCCCAGTGAAGGAGATGATTACATCTTTCATTGCCACCCACCTGACCAGAAAATCCCCAAACCCAAACGTTTGCAAGAATGGTATAAAAAGATGCTGGACAAGGCATTTGCTGAGAGAATCATTCACGACTACAAGGTTTGTTGCTGTTTAATTTCTGATTTAGTTTTTATGGTATTTTCATTTGAAGGGTGCTGCTGTTGTTTCATAACACTTGAAAAGTAGGGTAATGTCATACAAGGGGTTTATTCTCAGCCAGTCTTCATTTTCTTAGATTTTCTCTAGGTTCTGCCTTTCAGGCTGAAAATTCCTTAGGTCTGGTGTCTGCATGAAGGGAAATCCACAAGAACCTGCCTTTGTGTATTTTTCTCTCAATGCATTTTCTAGGCAAGAAAATATGGACCTTGTCACGGTTTATAGAAGCTGTTTGTTTCTGGTGATTCTGGAGGAGCAGGTGGAATGCTGGACTCCGCTAATGTGAAATAAAAGAGCTCCTTATGACCAGAATGATTTTCATAACTGGAGAATATCACACATGTACCCAAGGAAATAAGTAGAAGGTGGCAAAGGGAGCATTTGCCACTCCTTTCATGCTAAAATTTACAAGAATTCCTTAATCGTAGTGACAGTGCTGGAAAAAAATGATGTTTTGATGGCAAGTGACAGTTCCTAAATGTGTAGAGTAGGAAGAGCCTCTAACAAGGCTTGTCATCGATGTGGCAAAGAGCTGGGAAATCTGGGTCTCCTGATACGGGGGCTTGAAACCAGCCAAGGCTTGGTTGCATTTTCCAGGGACACCTTGGTATCTCCCATCATGTCAGGAACATGAACTGATGGCGTGATGGGAGTCATGAGAGCCTCAGCACTGACCCCCAGATGGAGCAGGGAGTGGGGCTGTGCCAGTATTGCCAGGCTGGATCTGGAGCTGCCCCAGAAGTGGAGTCCTGGCAGGAGCAGCCCAGGGCTGTGGGTGAGGCCCAGCTGCTCAGTGTAGCTCTGGGCCATGTCTCTCTCCCCTAAGTGATCTTCATTTATTTATTCCTGCTCTGGTGTGATGTGCTCAACAGGACATCTTCAAACAAGCAACTGAGGACAGGCTGACCAGTGCCAAGGAGCTGCCTTACTTTGAAGGTGATTTCTGGCCGAATGTGCTGGAGGAGAGCATTAAGGAGTTGGAGCAGGAGGAGGAGGAGAGGAAGAAGGAAGAAAGCACTGCAGCTAGTGAAACAACAGAGGTGGGTTACCTTTATGTGCCATATTTTCCCTTAGCTCATAAAACTGATAATTAATGCTTTAATATAGAGAGGTCACATCCAGTGAACTAGAAAAGATCATTTACAGCAGACATGAAATCAGGGGTCCCTTTAACTGCATTTCTGTTTTTCTTCTTGGTTAACAAATCTACTGATGGCTTGGTTTGGGTTTTTTTAACAGACTCAGAAGTCACTTATGTCAGTTCAGCATCTCTCTTCTCAGAGAAATGTGTTAAGCTGCTTTTGCCACGCTACATTTGCTTACAGTCATTTGGCTGAGCTTCTGGTTCACACCTTTGCAAAGCACCTCCAACATTTGCATTTTGAAAGGTGCTGGATTTTTCAAAGCTGAATGAAACATGGCTGTTATTTAAGCACAGGTACTTGTAGTCATTTGCAACAGTAAAGGGCTGAAATTTAGAAGTGTTTATTGCAGGCTTTGCGTTGGTGGGAAATGTTGATCCTGAGGGTGCTGTTCCTTCACCAACATTCTCTCTTTGTCTATAAAAACCAACCAAGCCAAAAAAACAACCCCAACAACCAAGTTTTTCAGGGCCCTAGACAGAATGTCATCATTCATTTTTATTTTTGTCTTGATTTTATCTGCAACCAAATGGTCTCAGCACTTTTATACTGTCCCTTTTACTTGAGATTTGCAGCAAGATGTTTTGAAAATAAATGTTGTAGGAAAACCTGAAGTCTAATAGATTGAGGTAGAACCAAAAACTTTACCTGGGAAAACGCCCCACTTCAGCTTAGATGCTGTGACTGTTTGCCTTCAGTCTGTGTTACTTGGGATTGACGTGAAGGGATGGACCTTAATCCATCAATTTTGTGATGTCAGAAAGTTCCTTTGTTAAACCTTAGCAGCTCTTTCAAAGTTAATATAGTTTGTGGCTATGTTTTTATGGAACCAAAAAGTTAACAGCTGTCACTTTCTTCCTTCTGAATGTAACTTGGAGTATTGACATAGTTAAGCAAACACTGCTGCATAAAAAGAAGTGGAAGGCAAGGCTTGGAGTTAGGCTGCAGCCCTCTCTTGCTAACAGGATCACTTCCAGTGAATCAGGGGGAACACTGGTGAGAGCGTTTGCTCTGCATCTAGGAGGGGGGAAAAGGTGTTTGAAAAAGCCCAGACCAATTCACTGTGAACTCAGAGGAGTTGTGGACTAAAATGAGACAATGCAGCCTTGGCTGGGAACATTCTCGTGCTCCCACTTAAAGCCTGGGGCAGCAGGGGGACAAGACCTGCACCCAGGTTGCTGAGGTGTCATCCAAGCATGGGACGGTGGGGTCTTTGCCACTTGGCTCAGCAAAAGGAGTACATTTAAAAGCATCAGAACTTCCCCAGTGCAGACACCTAAACTGGGTCACTTCATGAAGGAAACTGCCCAGCAGTGGGGATCTCCATGGGTACAAGCACCTTGTGGATCTTGGTACTGAAATGGCACAGAATCTGTCTGTCGTAAATTCTTCATCCTAAATTTTGTGTATGTGAAGAGAAAGCTTCCTAAAAGTCAATATGTGCTGCAGGTATCAGTCAAAGGGAGTCTAAAGAGGTGGTGAATATTCAGAATTCTTGGCAAAGGTTCTGAAGGGGTGAGGCTCCCCCAGGAACCGTCCATCAGCATCTCTGGCTGATCTGGCTGAACGTCAGAATGAAATGGTACAAACACAACCCTGCAACTTCTTAAAACAGCTTGGAATACTTCATACAGTTTGCCAAATATAAACTTGCTAAAGGTAGAGTAGAAAGAAAACTTAGACTTGGCTTGTTTGATAAGTTTCAGTCTGTTCTTCCTTTTGGTGTTTAAATTTTAAGATCTCAGTTGGTACTTTAGGATGTGGAGGCAAAGGAGGTCAGGCTCCAATTCCATCAGTGGGAGGAAACTTGGGGGCAGTCCAGGTGGGAACATAGAACAGGTCACTTCTGAATCCCTTCAAGTCACTTAGAGCTCTGTCTGGTTTCCCATAAAATAGTCTCATTTTAATTTCCAAACAGGTTTGGTCAGAAAATCCACAAAATTAGTTAGAGAGAATCCAGGAGTGGACAGGGAATTCCTGTCCAAACCTAATTAATGGAGTGGAAGGATGGCAGCCATCTATAAATAGAATTGCTTCCTGCAGTTGGAATATTTTTGTTTCCCTTAAATAAATATGCCTCTGGATAAACCCTGTGTTTGCTTGTACATACTCTTAGTGGAACTTGCTTGCATATGTGAATATATTTATATATATCCAAGTATTTCAGTAGCTTATTTTTAATTTTATGATGACCAACATTCTAAAAGTTGGAGAGGGGTTTTTCCTGAGCCCTCCTTGCTGAGGGCTTGGGTTTTGATTTTTTTAAGGACATGAGAACTCTGAAAGTTATTTCTGTTTTCCCAGGTCATCTAAGTAGCATGGGCTGCTTACGTCTGACTTTCAGTGTATGGCCACTGTGGTCTGTGTTGTAACTTGGGCACAAGTGGAGGTTTTGGAGATTATTTTTTTTGAGAGTTGCACGTGCAGCTGGAAGTCTGCAGGATGGAGAATAATGTGTTTTGTTGATTTCAATTCAAATCCTGCATGTTCTTTTCTGTGTCCTAGCCATAAATCTGTTCAGTAAAAACAAGCATTAAATCAGAGCTCAAGCAAATATGTGACACACCAAATGCACAGCAAAGCAAAGTACTGCACTCCTGGAATTTTAAGTCCATATTATTTGTCATTTTATCATCAGCTGCAAGATCTAAAGCAGTAGAAGCTGAAGTTTGATGTTTGAGAAGGAAAAATAATCAGTGTAAAATGGGAATTTTTTAATGTATAGATACTTTAAAAGTCTATTTTTAAACAGTGTTTGGATTTGTTTGCCTGCCAGTTTGGCTTTTGATTTTTCCTGGAAGATAGGATATATTTAACACAGGAGGGCTGTTTTGCAGGCATTGGAACAAAGTTCTATTCTTGACAGCAGAAGTGTGTCACTGTGAGCCCAGTGAATGGGAGAGAGCTCTCCAAAGTGTAACATCTTTCCCATGCCTTTATTGCAGGGGAGCCAGGGCGACAGCAAGAATGCCAAGAAAAAGAACAACAAAAAAACCAACAAGAATAAGAGCAGCATCAGCAGAGCTAACAAGAAGAAGCCCAGCATGCCAAACGTGTCCAATGACCTGTCTCAGAAGCTCTACGCCACCATGGAGAAGCATAAAGAGGTACTGTGGAAATGTGCTGTAAAAAGAGAAGGGTTTATTCCCGTAAATGCAGGCACGGTGATACTCAGAACTGAAAAATCAGGAGGAGTAAGACCTGTGGTTGGGCTAGGAATGTTTCTGTTGGATAACAATATATTGGAAGAGATTAGCCTAAACTAAGTTAATTAGATAAGGTTTGTAGCACACCATCACTGCAGAGAACATGAGCTCCTACCTGCAACATTACCTGACCTCGTTGCCTTTTATTTCTTACCCATTTATCTGCAGGTGTTTTTTGTGATTCATTTACATGCCGGGCCTGTGATTAACACTCTGCACCCCATTGTGGACCCGGATCCATTACTGAGCTGTGACCTGATGGACGGGCGAGACGCCTTCCTCACCTTGGCCAGAGATAAGCACTGGGAATTCTCCTCCCTGCGCCGATCCAAGTGGTCCACGCTGTGCATGCTGGTGGAGCTGCACACCCAGGGGCAGGATCGCTTCGTCTACACGTGCAATGAGTGCAAGCACCACGTGGAGACCAGGTGGCATTGCACTGTCTGCGAGGTACGTGTGGCATTGCCCTGTCTGAGAGGGATCTGTGGGGCACGGGTGGCATTGCCCTGTCTGTGAGGTACATGTGGGGCACCTCAGAACTCGGCCCTCTCTTGTCCTACAGCTGAGTTTGATGGGGTTTTTTTGGATGTTGCCCAAAGTTCCTCCAAATTAAGCCTATCCCAGTAAAGGGCTGCTAAGCCTTAAGGGGAGGTAACTGCCAGATGGGTAGAAGAGGTGGGTGCCTCTTTTTCTGGAATAAGTGACTTTAGTTGCTCAGCATGAAAAACACCAGTGCTCTGGAATGGCTCCTGCTGCATTGTCTGTTCTGCTACTGCTCTTCTGCACAGACAAGATTTTAACTTAATTTTAAAGAATCTTAGAATGGTTTAGATGGGAAGGGACCTCAAAGACCATCTTGTTCCACCCCTCTGTCATGGGCAGGGACACCTTCCCCTAGACCAGATTGCTCAGATTTTAGGACCTGTTAGAGAGCAGTTATGTATGGGGCTGTACTGGTATACTTGAGGCTTCTTGGAGGGCTTGTGTTGACCTCTGGCTGTAGCTGAACAAAAGAAGTTTGAGTAAGTGCAGCCTCGTTTTTACACTGCAAGTAATTGCCAGGTTTGTGGGGCAAGAGTCTTAATTAATCCCTCTGAGGAAAGCAGTGAGCAGAGCTTCTTGAGGCGAGGCTGCAGGACATGGATTGGACACACGGGGAATTAGGTGGTGGAAGGAGGTAGGGCCTTTAAGCTGCCTCTGGGTACCTCTGTGTAAGGGAGTGCACTTCCTCCAGCCGAAAAAGGGACAGGGCAGCAAAAATGTGGGGGTTTTCAGGTAAGTGTCTGTCTTAGCATGAAACTTGCTCTTGTTTGGAGATTTTCAAAAATACATATTTAAGGGTAGTAATTATTAGTCAGTAATTACACTAATGATAGATAAATGGAGAGCCAGACCCTACTTTTTAGGTGGTGACCATATATTTATCTTACTAGTTTGAGGTGTTGGCACCACAGTAGGCATCACAAAAAAATAAACAGTTGATGTCATCAAAAGGGAAAAATTAAAAAAAAAAAAAATTCTGCAAGACTTTTTCATGTAACAAAATGACACAATGACAGCCCCGATTGCAATGTTACCTGCCACAGTGAAGAGCTGTGATTGCAGGCTGGCTTTGCTGAAGCTGCCCTCCCTGCCCAGACAGGCTGTGCAGCCACTTCTCTGGCTGAGTACAGGTATGAATTGAAGTGGCAGCTGTTGACAGTGTGTGACTGTCCTCCTGCTTGTGCTCTGTGTGGTTGTACCTACAAACACCCAGCACCACACTGCTCTCTGCCCGTGTGATTTGTGCCCTGTCAGCAGCTGAGCTCTGGGTTTTCTTTTCTTGCAGGACTACGACCTCTGTATCAACTGCTACAACACTAAGAGCCATGACCACAAGATGGTTAAGTGGGGCCTGGGTCTGGATGATGAGAGCAACAACCAAGGAGAGCAGCAGTCCAAGAGCCCTCAGGAGTCGCGACGGCTGAGCATCCAGCGCTGCATCCAGTCCCTCGTCCACGCCTGCCAGTGCCGCAACGCAAACTGCTCCCTGCCATCCTGCCAGAAGATGAAACGGGTTGTCCAGCACACCAAGGGCTGCAAGCGCAAGACCAACGGTGGCTGTCCGGTGTGCAAACAGCTCATAGCTCTTTGCTGCTACCATGCCAAACACTGCCAAGAGAACAAATGCCCTGTGCCATTCTGTCTCAATATCAAACACAAGCTCCGACAGCAGCAGATCCAGCACCGCCTGCAGCAGGCTCAGCTCATGCGCAGAAGGATGGCTACCATGAACACCCGAAACGTGCCTCAGCAAAGTTTGCCTTCTCCTACCTCAGCAACGCCTGGTACCCCTACGCAGCAGCCAAGTACACCGCAGACACCGCAGCCTGCTCCCCAGCCCCAGCCCTCCCCTGTAAGTATGTCACCGGCCGGCTTTCCCAGTGTGTCCAGAACCCAGCCCCCCACCACCGTCTCGACAGGAAAACCCGCAAACCCGGTTTCCGCGCCGCCGCCTCCGGCTCAGCCACCGCCGGCCGCCGTGGAAGCAGCTCGGCAGATCGAGAGAGAGGCTGCCCAGCAGCAGCAGCAGCTCTACAGGGTCAACAACATGAACAATGGTTTGCCTCCCGGCCGCCCGGGACTCGTGAACCCCACGGTGGGCTCAGTGAACCAGATGCCGCAAGTCAGCATGAATGTACCCCGGCCCAACCCCGTGAGTGGCCCCGTGATGTCCAACATGCAGCCTGGGCAGTGGCAGTCGCCGCCGATGCCGCAGCAGCAGCCAATGCAGCCGGGAATGGCCAGACCGGTGATGCCGATGGCAACGCCACAAGCCGTGGCCGGGCCCAGGATGCCGGGCGTGCAGCAGCCGCCACGGAGCATCACCCCCAATGCACTTCAGGACTTGCTGAGGACCTTGAAATCGCCGAGTTCTCCGCAGCAGCAACAGCAGGTTCTTAATATCCTTAAATCCAACCCTCAGCTTATGGCAGCTTTTATAAAACAAAGAACGGCCAAATATGTGGCGAACCAGCCTGGGATGCAGCCGCAAGCAGGGATCCAGCCCCAGCCCGGGATGCAGCAGCCGCAGACCGGCATGCAACAGCCGGGCATGCACGCGCAGGCGGGACTGCAGAACATGAACGCGATGCAAGCCGGAGTGCAGAGACCGAGCGTCCCCCCGCAGCAGCAAGGGATCGGAGCTATGAACCCCCAGGGACAAGCAATCAACATCATGAACCCCAGCCACAACCCCAGCATGGCCAACATGAGCCCGCAGTACCGCGAGATCCTGAGGCGGCAGCTACTGCAGCAACAGCAGCAGCAGCAGCAGGGAGGGGCCGGCATGGCAGGAGGGATGGCAGCACACAACCAGTTCCAGCAGCCCCAAGGCCCGGGAGGTTACCCCCAAGCCATGCAGCAGCAGCGGATGCAGCAGCACCTATCCATACAGGGCAGTTCCATGGGACAGATGGCTCAGATGGGACAGCTGAACCAGATGGGCCAGCCCAGCCTGGGGGCGGAGGGTGCTCCCAACATCCAGCAGGCCCTGCAGCAGCGCATCCTGCAGCAGCAGCAGATGAAGCAGCAGATAGGGTCCCCCGGGCAGCCCAACCCCATGAGCCCACAGCAGCACATGCTCTCAGGACAACCGCAGGCGTCTCATCTCCCTGGCCAGCAGATCGCCACCTCCCTCAGCAACCAGGTGCGGTCCCCAGCACCCGTTCAGTCTCCCCGTCCCCAGTCCCAGCCACCACATTCCAGCCCGTCACCCAGGATACAGCCCCAACCGTCACCGCACCACGTCTCTCCCCAGACTGGTTCCCCCCACCCAGGACTCGCAGTCACTATGGCTAGCTCCATGGATCAGGGACACTTGGGCAACCCAGAACAGAGTGCAATGCTTCCCCAACTAAACACCCCCAACCGCAGTGCGTTGTCTAACGAATTGTCTCTGGTCGGTGACACCACCGGGGACACATTAGAGAAATTTGTGGAGGGTTTGTAGCATTATGGGAGCATCACTTCTGTTTCTTCTTTCCTTTCGTGTTCTTGGATATTTTGTACTGAAAAATTCAGACATCTGGGTTGTTTTGAATCCTAGATGGAACTGCTGCTTCCTACAGATGGAAGAATTAATTGCTGTTTAAAAATAAAAAGAAAAAAAAAACAATACAAAGAATATATTTTTTTGTTAAAGCCAGGCGGTTAAAATATCTGGTCTCTTTTGTGGGTTTTTTTGGTTTTTATTTTTTTGTTGCTGTTGACTCATACCTTTTTTTTAACGGGGAAAACAAGTTCATTATATTCATATTTTTTATTTGTATTTTCAAGACTTTAAACATTTGCGTTTAAAAGAAGAAAAAAAAATAATATTCAGAAACTGTTTCCTGAAATAATGCAACATTATAGCGTATCCCAGTAACTTTGACACATGGCGGGAAGATTTTTGTTTTCTATAGTGAACTCTGCAGGCGTTTGAAGTATTACCCCTGGGAAGATAGGAATTGACTCTTGCACACATTGGCCAACGCCAAAATCCTTGTCTTGCAGATGTAGAAATTGTTGCTTTGTTTCTCTGATAAACCTGGTCTTAGATGAAAATAGGGATGATCACTCTTAGGCCGTGCTGATCTGGATAGAGAAGAAACATTCTTTTCTTTCTTTCTTCTGTGTGAAACTTGAAACGAGGAAAGCAATTCTAGTGTAAATCATGCAAGCGCTATAATTACTATAAATAAGAAAATCCAAGAAGATTCAATCACTGTATAGAATGGTAAAAAGAAAAAAAACTCATTTCTTACTTATAATATCATATTGTTAAATAAACTGTGTGCAACAGACAAAAAGGGTGGTCCTTCTTGAATCCATGTACATGGTATTAACACTTAGTGTTTGGGTTTTTTGTTATGAAAATGCTGTTTTCAACATTGTATTTGGACTATGCATGTCTTTTTTCCATTGTATATAAAGTATTGCTTAAAATTGATATAAATTACTGAAGTTTTTAACATGTATTCTGTTCTTTAAAATCCATGTAAGAATGTTTAAGGTTTTTATTTATTTATATATTTTTTTCGATCATGTTCTTTGTAAGACATAGCTATGACGATTCACTCATGACCCGGAGCAGCCAGGGGCAGCGGTAGGAGAGGCACGATCCATGGATATTGTAGGTAGCATGTCTGTTTTACAACACCCTTAGTGATTGTTTCCTTTTTGGGGAGGGAGAGGAGAGGGGAATGGTTCCCAGACATCGACTCTTCGCAGGTGTTCATCCATAAGGGTTAACTGGAATAAATTATTAATAGCCGTTGCTTTTTAAAAACTGCATTAATTTAGAGAAGGATCACCAATGAAAGGAAAATAGAGAGTATTGAGTTAATTCTAGGCTAATTTATTTAGTCTACAGTAAAATATGAACCTATTGACTTTAACACTATTTTTCTGCTGTTAACTCTGAGTCTAGATTTGAGGGTTTTCTGTGGAATAAAAAATAACAAATCATGTACATGTTCCCTTTAATATCCTGTCACCATGCCCTCATGTCCCTGGGATACTCACTCCTCCTCCCCTCAGTGAATTGCTTTCTCGGAGTTAAAAAGTCCAGGGAGAATTTCCCAGCATAGGTGTGAGCTCAAAGCACGATGAGCCTAAAGCGGCATCCCTCAGAGCTCAAGGCCTCTCTGCTCCATGCGCCTGGCGCGGGCTGTGCAACCAGCCCAGCACGGCATCCCGGGAGCACCGGGCACGTGGCTTTTCACATCCAGTTAGCGCTTCCTCCAGCCTTAACGTTTTTATCGGGACACTGGTGGGGGGAGAACGGGGGGTGGGAGAAGAGCAAATCTTTATCTCAACTTTTGTCCCCGTACCGTGAAAATCATGCGCTGCGGCGCCACTTCATCCTTTTTAACTGGAGAGGGTCTCTGCTTCAACTTTTACTTGCAAACTTTTAACTCTTTTATCTTTTTCACTACCATCGGATTCATCTGCCCACGCGTTTGTCTTCAGCAATTCAAGATGTCAAAATTTGGGGCTGGAGCGAGGTCAGTGAACACTAAACCCAAAGCTTGTCCAAAAGAAATTGCTGTTAAAAAAAAAAAAAGAGAAAAAAAAATAGATGGAAAGCCCTGATGCTGTGTCTCATGCTGTGTACTTAAAAAGAGGAAAAATACTATATTTGTGATCAAAAAAAGGAAACTTGAAATGTGCTGGTGTTTCTAATAAAAGCTGGTAAAACTGCTTGGATTGAAGGATGGTTCCACTTGGCTGGTGCCCGCGAGGATCAGCGGAGCCCGACGCCCGAGGTTAAGACAACTGCACTCAATCTCACTAATTCCTCTAAGTAGCCTCCATTTTAAAGGCATCGGCACTACTTCCGGATTTGGATAAGCTCAGTCGTGTTTGGAGCACAGAGCTGGTGTGGCCCAGGCTGCAGCTCACTTGGGTGCCTATTCCCGGGGAAGAGTGGAAAAAAACAACTGATGGGAAGCAAATACTGGAATATTTTTTAAGTACAGCCTGAAGTGTGGTGAGATCACAGAGCCAAGGGATGGATGTAGATTCAATACCCACAGGTGTGTTAGGTAAAGAGCAGGTGTTTTACCAGGAAGAGAAGGAAAGTGTAAAGCTGAAATCAAACCTAGGGAGAGGCTGGGGGTGCAGTCCCTGCAGCCTCGGGGGGGCTTCACTCCTGTCTCCTGTGAGTGTTGATGGGAAATTCAGCATATCTGAAGCCTGGATGGGCATTGCTTTTCCAAGTCCCTGTCTGTTTGACGGGGAGGTACGGTCAGTAAGGAACAGTATCCTAGAAACATGGGAATTTGTAAAGCGAGAGTGCACTGGAGCTTGGTGCAGGAGCTTTACCACCGAAGAGGGTGGGTAAGACCTTCCCCTCACTGAATTCTGGAGTGGAAGAAGGTGCTTAAATCGGAACGTCGAGCTGCAGCGATGGTTCTCTGCTCTTTTCCCTGGCTGCCCCCCTGCTCCGCTCTGCTGCTGGCTCCTGCCTCCCGCCGCCGCTGCTGCTGCCGCAGGCTGGGAGCTTTCCCTCTCGCTGCCCGCACAACTGGGCTTCCTCCCATGGCTCATCCCTGTCCCACCGGGACACAGATCTGCCCACAGCACTTGTGTGAGTGCTCCCCGCTCCGTCTGCCTCCTGGCTGCGTTAGAGCAAAGGGGTGAGGAAGAGGAACCCTCTTGCCAAACAGGCTGGGACAGCCCCTCCTCGGTCACTGCTAAAAGGCAACAGTAGATGTTGTCCCTTCTAGCCGGTGGCAGTGGACAGCAGTGACAGCAGGTTATGGCTTACAGCGTGATCTTGATGTGCGTCGGGTGCTTCTCCTAAAGCAAATTGCAGCCCATGGTTCTTCCAGTGTAGGGAAGATGGAGCAGCCACCCTGGAACTGGGGGAGCACCGCAGAGATTGCTGTGCAGGGCGATCTGTCCTTGCCTGCGCTTCTCCACAGTCGGGAATTTAAAATGCAGAGAAGGACGCTGTGACTGAAGCAAGTTGGATTCAACTCCCGGATAACTGAAACGAGCCTGGATAGAGGGGAGGATCTGTGTTAGAGCCCCTGCGATCCCTGCAGGAGCACATTTCATGGTTAATGGTCAAAGCACGCCCAGGGTGAGTGAGGTAGGAGGAGGATTCAGGTGTTTCACAGCAGGTACAAGAGCTCTGGTACAGCGTTGCTCTCGGGAGTGCCGTGGGGTCAGTGGGAGGTAGCAGTGAGCACAGCAAGAGGAGGGAAGCGTTTGCAAACGGCTTAGAAGTAATTTTGGTTTTGGCTGCAGCACAGGGAGTCTCGATGAAGGGCTGGAGTTGGTTCCAGGTGCAAATGCAGCCAGGGGAGGATGTCAGAGTGATGCAAAGGCTCGTGCTGGGTTTGTTGCACCTAATCCATAACGTCGAGCATCCCACAAACCCCGCTCTGTGCGGGTGTTTCTTAGATGTGAACCTCCAAAACAACACTCGGCTCGGCATAGTCGCAAAAGATCAGCTGCAAGCACGAGTGAATTACACACCGAGCTTTCCAGCGAGCTCTCCCAGGTCTGGGATTACAAAGCTGGCTCTGTTCGGTGGGCACGGTTCTCTCCTGAAAGCTCCTCGGTCTGGAAGTGGTTAGTGCTCACCGAAAGAGACCTGCTCCGTCTTTTATTTTTGGGTGTGGTATTCATCGAGGCCAGGCTCTGCTCTCACGCACGATCATTTCCTCGGTCACCTGCATCCCATCCAAAGCCTTTCTCCAGTACGTCGGCCCTTTGGATCTCGATGATCTACGCTCAAACAGCCCCGGGAGATGAGGAGTTTCAGAGAAATGGAAAAATGAGATGTTAAGCCATTGGCCCAGAGTCGGGCAGGCTGCCAGGCCAAAGTGTGGCACACAGGGGCTTCCTGAGAGCTGCTCCCAGCCCGGCGCAGCCCTTCCTCGGCCCTCAGCCCTCTCCGTGGGGAAATGGGGAGAGCCACGGTGCATCCAGCTCTGCCAGCCGCGATTGCCGAGCTCCTGCCGCAGCCTGTCCCGTGGAATGGGCTCCAGAGGTCTTTCACTGTGAGATACCCGCAGGGGTGTCTCCGCAGGGAGAGCAGGCTGGGTTTGTAACCTGTGTCTGACTCCCTTTCCTAACAAGTCCTCAGAAACACGAAAGGGATTTTAACCATCGTAACAGAAGCGGTTTGGAAACGGTGTCCTGGGCTAGGCGTCCGACCTCCTGGCAGAGCCCTGGAAACGCCCCCGTGTGGGGACCCAAGCGCGGCCCTGACGGGACTCGGCCCGAGCCGGGAGGGGACCGAGCCCGGGCGCCCCGTGAAGATGGTCGGTCGGGGGCCGTGAGGGGACTCGGCCCGAGCCGGGAGGGGACCGAGCCCGGGCGCCCCGTGAAGATGGTCGGTCGGGGGCCGTGAGGGGACCCAGGTGGAGCCCTAAGGGAAAGAGGGCGCGCGGGCCGAGGGCCAGCGTGACGTCACCGCGCGCGCGTCACGCCCAGTCCGCGCGCGGGGGGCTGCGCGCGCCCCCGCCCCGTGACGTCATCACCGGGCGCCGCGGGAGGGCAGCGCGGGCATGGC
>WEKY01020320.1:17039-47904 GCA_013390045.1 Picathartes gymnocephalus | reverse complement strand
GCATGGCGGCGGCGCGGGGCGGGCGGTGTCTCCTCGCGGTCCTGCGGCGTTCTGGGGCCGCGCCTCGGCTGCGCCCGGCCGCAGGTGAGGGGGGGACGGGCGGCGTGAGGGGCGCGGACCCCCGAGCTGAGAGGCCGGCCGGAGCTCCGTGGCTCGGCCCGGACGGGCGCGCCTGCCCGGAGTCACGCTCGGCCTTGTGCGTCCTCTGGAGGTGCGGAGGGTCCGTGTCCCACAGGCAGCGCCCCGTCGCTCTCGGCTGGTGCCAGCCGTGGCCGCTCGGCAGGGTCGGGACGGGCGCCGGTCCGGCAGCAGCTCGCACAGCGTCCGGTGAACTGACCCGAGAACGCCCAGCGGAGCGGCGAGTTATGGCCTGTACAGGGAATAGCGCGGGCTCGTGTCGGGCAGAGAGCACGTTCAGGGCCACCAGCGGGTCCAGGGTCATGTCCTGCCTCGTACAGGGTGTACAGCATGCTCAGATCTCGTAGCATGGTGGGGTTCATGTCCTGGCTCGTGTAGGGGTGTATAACATGTCCACGTTCATGTCCCAGTTAATACAGCACTCCCCGTTCATTTCCTGGCCTGTATAAGGTGTGTAGGACATCCAGAGGTACCTGCTGGCTCATACAGGCTGTACAGCATGTTCAGATCATGTATCATGTCCTGGTGTATGTCCCAGCTCACACAAGGTGCTCAGCCCAGCTACCTGCATGAGAGCAGAGGGCAGCAGCCTTGCTGTTCTCTGGCCATGTCAGTACCAGGGGACTTTACAGATGAGCCTGAAAGGTTTGCATTTCCCAGGGGTGCACTTGAAGTTTCACCTCAGGCAGCTGACACGAGTGAGTGCTAAGAAAATCCAAACTCTGAGGCCTCAGTTATGGGGGTCGATTCAGATGTGATTCCCTATCAAGGCCCTCGTGGGCTGGAAACCCCTGGGAGCTGCCATTAACCAAAGCATGGTGAGGAGTGTCCTGCCTGTCTCCTGCCCACAGCCCGTGCTGTGCTCCGTGTTTCCCTATCTGTTGTGTGGCTCCTAAATGACAGATCTGTGTGTTGGTGGTGTGGGCTGTGGTTTCCGTGCGGGTTATGAAGAGAAAATGTGACAGAGGAAATTGTGTGACAAATAGGGTCATTTTCAGGGTCGGGTTATCAGATTTATTGTGTCACGGAGTGCCACTTCAGTGTTTCTGGGCAATCCAGCTCGTCCTCCACAGAAATCCCCAGAGGCTTGTTAGCATCCATGTCTGGGAACAAAGCTGCTGCCTCTGGTGGGTCAGACATCCTCCAGCAGAGCCAGAGTTTTATTCCTTAACCTGTCATCCAGGTCCCTCAGGGAGAAAATAGTGAGCATAAGCTGTGTGGGGTGGGGATAAAGAGGGTGGGGCAGTAGGTGTTTTCCTTTCGGTTGGATCCAGGGTGCAGGGACAGCCATCCCTTCCCTCATCGGGCAGAGCTGGCAGTGTTTCCTCTCTGCTCTCACAATTCCGGGGGCTGGAGCTGGTGCAGAGCTTTTCGGGAGATGTGTTGGTGTGAGTGGATCAGTCAGGGAATCTCTTTTCCCCAGATTCTCAGGGACCTGGTGGCCTGCTAGGGAGCTCTTTTGTGTAAGGATATCGGAACTGGGAGTGTTCATTGCTAGAGCTCTTCCCTGAACGAGCTTCCCCGGGCTCCCTGGTATGGTAATTCCTGCTGACCTAAATTCTTCTCTTTTGTTTTGAGCCACAAACTGCTTTGTGCAGGATTTCCCACCCTAAATCTCTGACTGGTGCTCAACTCTGCTCACTGCAGTGGTTTTTCCAGAAGAGGCTGTGTTTCCTGGGGGGCTGGTTGGGAGATCACTGAGGCTTCTGCTGTCTGGATTTTAAAAGAGCCCCTGCTGTGTCGTGTTGCCCATGAGTGAGGCAGCTCTGTGGCTATGGGCACAGGATCACTTGAGATCACAGAGAAGTGGAATTCGGGGAGTAATGTGGGTTTCTCCATCTCTCACGGTGCAGTGATGGGAATAGGAAGGGGTGTGGGCTGTGGTAAAGCCCCACATTTGATTAACTCAGTATCAAAAGACCTGATTTGCCCCAACACATCACAGTGCTTATCTGGGGCAAGAGCCATTCCTTCTCTGTTGCCTGGGCTTAGGAATTTGTTTCTGAGGCTCATTATGAGTGCCACATAACCTGTTACCTCAGCTTCTCAATAGCTCTTGTGTGCTGGTAATTGTGGTTTTATACCCAGAATAGCTGGGAGCCTTTTCTGCTCCCTTGCTCCAGGCAAGGACTCTCGAGAGGGAAATGGGCTGAAGATGCTGCAGCTTGTATTTAATGAGCTGTGTCTCTCCCTGGCATGGGACAGGCTGTTAATTAAGGATGATAAGACCGAACATGGCACAAATCCGACAGTAACTTCCGAATTGATGGGTGATGATTTATTACTGTGTTTTAGAGGTAGGGAGGCAAAAAATGTGAATACATCAACAATTATAAATAGCCAGAAATAAAATTATAAATAGCTGTAGTTTCTAGAGTCAGCTGATGTTCATGGACTGGGGGGTGACCTGTGTGGTGGCTGTGGGGCTTTGCTGCCTGGACATCTGATGATAGAAGTGACCTTAAGGTTGTAAGCTGCTGCTGATTTGTGTCTTTTTTGGATCCTAGAGTCAGGGAGGAAACAAAATTCCATCTTTACTTCTGCTGTTTGGGAAATATGTGTGTGTGCTTACGCACAATGCAGTATCCTACAGCACCCAGTATAAAATAAGCATAAAATAAATATATAAACCCTGGGCTGCAGGCCCTTCCCCTCTGACACTTGAGGGGCTGGACAGTGAATGTTCTGCTGCTTTCCACTTGGGTTGTTTTCCTTGCCACCTTCCCAGATGATCCCAGCACAGGCAGTGGAATGGAAGTTGCAGAACGTGTCCTGCAATAATGCAGCAGAGCTGTTTGTGACGCAGGGAGCACAGTTATGTGTGTGGGAGGTGTTCAGATGCATTTAGAATTATTTGTGGGCTCTTTTCTTTAAGGGCAGAATGACTGGGGAGTCATTCAAGCTTCTGGCTGGAGCAGTGGATCTTGATTCAAAGCTTTCTGTGAGGAGGAGGAAGAACAAGGACTGACAGCCTCCTCTGTCACTTCTTGAGAATGAAGTGCAGGAGCCAGAAGTGCTGTTAAAGGTCAGAGTGTTCATGTTCACCTGGTCTGGAGCAAGTGAGAGCCCAGCATGATGGTCTGGAACAGCAAGACCTGTTCTTGACCACACTGACTGTAGGACCTGCTGTGGGGGGGCAGGAGGTTTGCAGAGCACTGGTGAAACCAGCCTGAGACCTCCGAA
Organism: Picathartes gymnocephalus; assembly: GCA_013390045.1. Lineage (NCBI taxonomy): Eukaryota > Metazoa > Chordata > Aves > Passeriformes > Picathartidae > Picathartes > Picathartes gymnocephalus. Next base: position 44,583 of record WEKY01020320.1, on the reverse strand, counting down.
GGTGAGCTAGAGAATGAGGGATATTGGTGAAAGGGCTGGAATGCTGAGTTCTCTCGAGGGCTGTGGCAAGGTGGAGGAAGGTTCAGGAGGGAGTCAATCTCTCCCAGCTTGTCAGCTGGAGGGCAGGGGGTGGCCATGAAAGCTGTTTCCAGGAAGGTCACAGGTGTTCTTTGCAACTCTCATTGTACTGATGGGTTTTGGTTCAGTCTTTGGGTGTTCTGGGTGGTTTTGTACCCAGTCATCTAAAGAAAGGAGTCCTTGAAAATGTCAGGTGTAGAGTTTGCCTCCTTCCCTTGCTGGATGAAACAGCCAACAGGCACAGAGGAAGCTGTAAGAAAAGCCTGAGCTTGTCACTGCTTCCAGGCACTGCTGCTTATCCATGTTCTCCTGGCTCTGCCCAGGCTGCCCTGGTCCCTCCTCTGCTTCCCAGATCAGTCCAGTGTGTTGATGTTCATTGTAGGACTGGGGGAGGCCAAGATCCCCCCTTCTCCAGGGCAGCTGCAGGGTCAGATCTGCACCCTCTGGGTTCCTGCTCTGGCACAGGCCATTCTCCCAGCAATTCTGAAATCACTCCAAGGAACAGGCTTTGGACAGAGGTCTGTAGTGCTGCAAATGGTCTTTTTGTGACCAGATTTGGCTTTGATTGATCTCCCAACAGAGAGAAGACTGTTGGGTTTACCTGGGCATAATGAAAGGAGGAGAATTGGGAATCCCTGACCTTGTAGGGGGGTTGTGCCATTTCCTGACTGGTCTCATTTTCCCCACTGATTTTGTGACTGGTGGTCTTGTTGCTGCTGCATGTGCTGCTTGCCCTGGACCCAGCTTTGTTGGGGTTTTAATCCCTGTGCTTGGACAGTCAAGGGCCAAATATTTATTGCCAGTTTATGTTTTCACAGGCAGTGATGTGGGAGTTGTCTTCAGCTTAGCCAGGTAACAGCAGTGAAGGCTGAAGGCTGCCTCTTCCTGACTGGTTAATTCAGTAGGAAAGCTGATAATTGTCATCTTCTGGATAAAACTTTAATTCAGAAGAGCCAAAGTAGCAACTTTTGTGCAGTGAAGGCAATTCTGCAAGGGAATGGTGGGTTTTGGATTGTGAGGGAACTGTTCAGACAGTGTAACTCCCATGGGATTGCCTAGGTGGGACCTCTGAGGAGTGCTCCTGTTGGTGCTGGACTTGTGATGTGTATTGAAATATCTTCACTTGTGTCTTTAGCAAAAGGAGCAGCATGTCTGCAAGGACAAATACTGCACCACTGGAGCCTCCAGAACAACATTCCTGCCTCCAGCATTCCTGCTGTCCGGATGTACAGCACACAAACAGCAGAGAGCAAGGAGGAGGAGCCCTTGCACACCATCATCAGCAACACAGAGAACGTGAAAGGTGGGCCTGGGCACAGGTGTCTTGTGGGGACACTCTTGGGGTGCACCTGGGTCAAGGTGTGGTGCAGGTGAGCCCTCCTCAGCAGTGCTGCTGCCTCTGGAGGAAGTGCAGGTATTGGTCATCACATCCTTTGAATCTGTGTTGCAGCATCACCTCCCAAAAACCGGGTGGAGGTCAGAATGGCCTGTACTGAGAAACAAGGACATCAAGACTGCAAGGCTTAGTCAGGCAGTTCATGGGCATGTGTATGTGTGGAGGCTCCACAGGCACTGGAATTGGCTGAAAACAATTTTCTGTCCCAGAAGCAAGCTGTGCCTACCCAGGTCATTGCTGTGGATCATGGAGGTGTGATGAGAGTTCTGATGTCGTTGGCCCTTTAGTTAGAATGAACAGCTTCAGGGAGAGGTGCTCTAAAGCAGTCTGAACTATGAGTTGTTCCAGCACAGAAATAATGTCTTAACTCTGTGCCTCTGGTTTTTCTGGGAGGCACTTGTGAGACTGCCAGGCTGTCAGGTCCCTGGTGGGGTTGATGTGCTGGCTGCCCACACTCCAGCTTCACCCCATCTCTGGGGGTTGTGTGTCTTCACCAGCAAGGCATGGCAGAGGTGATGTGGGACCTTGTGGCTTTTCTCTGTGTTTTCCCAGAGTTCTCTAATGCCTCTTGCAGGAGAAAGGAGTTTCCTAATGCCTCTTGCTATTTTTAAAAGGCCAAGGATGGTCTTTCAGCTGAGATGTTTTGTAGTTTTATTCTTTCTGAGGAGGTTTCTCTTCCTGGGCACAGCTCCCTGCCTGCAGGAGTGGCTGTACAGATGTGCTCATCCAACCTGGCCTTGGACACTTGCAGGGAAGGGGCAGCCACAGGTTCTCTGGCCAACCTGTGCCGGGGCCTCAGCACCTTCACAGGGAAGAATTTATTCCCAATATCCCATCTGCCTCTGCCCTCTGGCAGTGTAAAGCCATTCCCCCTTGTCCTGTCACTTCAGGCCCTTGTCCAAAGTCCCTCTCCAGCTCTCCTGGAGCCCCTTTAGGCATTGGAAGGGGCTCTAAGTGTGCTCTGAACTTTCTCTTCTCCAAGCTAAACAACCCCAACCCTAACCTTTATTCCAGGTGCAGCCTCTAAACATGAGTTCCAGGCTGAAACAAAGAAGCTGCTGGACATTGTTGCCCGTTCCCTGTACTCGGAGAAGGAGGTAAGACACCCACAACTTGCTGGGAGACTTTCTGTTGGCAAAGCCCCATCTCTGTCAAGGGATACATCCAAAATGGTTGAGCTGGGAGAATAACTGTTCAGTTCCCAGCAAGTCCTGAGCTTTCATGTCAGGCTTACTTGAATGATGTTTTCTTAAGACACCTTGAAAATGCGTTTTTGAAACAATTTGTAGGTATAGCCAAGTGACTCTGTGAGCCTTGAGCATCTGCAGTTTCACATTTTGTTTGGAGAAACTGTTCTCCTGGCAGATAATGGGGAAACACAGTTTGGGGAGCTGGCAATTGGTTTGTGGGAGCTCCCAGGTCTCTGGGAGTGCTGTGCAGGGGACAAGGCCAGGCTGCAGGGTCAGGCTGTGTCTCATCCCCAGGTGTTTATCCGGGAGCTGATCTCCAACGGCAGCGACGCGCTGGAGAAGCTGCGTCACCGGCTGATGACAGAAGGGAAAGCCTTGCCGGAGCTGGAGATCCACCTGCAGACAGACAGTGGGAAGGGAACCATCACCATCCAGGTAGCTCCTTTTGGTAACAGCACAGTGTTATTCCCTGCTGCTCTCATCACTGGCCTTTGTCCTGGGAAGAGTCAGTGGAAGCTGAGCAGCAGCACAGTCCCCAAGTCTGCCCAAAGAATGTTCTTCGTCAGCTGGGATCTGGTTCATGAGGCTGTAACCTCAGATCTAATGAGAAACCAGCAATGTTATCTGTCCCCACTTGTAGCCATAGGAAAACTTACTGCTCCTCCTTTCCCTGTTGGGAACTACCAGTAGATTTTCTCCCAGTGCCCCTGCCTAGTGCACTTCCCAAGTTGTGTGTGTTTCTCACGAGTGGGTAAGTTGTGAATTTGGTTTCCTCCTGACCTTTGGGGAGGTCTTAATGCACCTCCTTAAGTCTGAGGTGTTACCTGGTTGCTTCCAGACCTTTTCTCTCCCCTGGGTGAAAGGGGACATGCCAGGGGTGGTGAGAAGGACTTCCCATTGCTGCCTGTCTCTATCTCCTCCTGCTCCAGGACAGGTCAAGTCCAGCTGATGCTGAGGTTCTGCCCTCAGGGACAGGTGGGACTGTAGATTTGGGCAGTGGCACGTGCCCAGGTTTTGGTTGTCCCTTCTGGTGGCAAAGTGCTGATTGGGAGGGAGATATTCTGTAAGAGCAGTCACCTGTGGGCCTCAGCAGGGGGAGGGAAGAGGAGCTGGGCCTTCTCTCTGTACTTTGATCTTGCTCATGGTTCTTGTCCAGGGTGGGATGCTGAGCCTGAGTATTGGTGTTTTCTTGGCAAAGTTCCTAATGTTAAGAAGGCAAACTGGTCATTTTCCTGGTGGAGCTGTGTCAGCCATGAGTGTGGCTGTGGACATTTCCAGGAGAGCAGAGGAGAAGGAGGAGGAGGAAGCAGGCAGCACTGAGTGACCATGACAGGTCCAGGGTCGATGTGCACATACAGAGCACACAGGCTGATATTTTTCACGTGGGACAGAAGCATGGGGGGCTGTTGAAGGCTGCACAGTTATATTTCTGTTCCTCTGCAGAGCAAATGCTGCAGTTGCCATGGGGAAGTTAGTGCTTGTCAGCGGGCAACACAGTCACCAAGCAGAGATTCTCAAACCACGGTGCAGGGGCTTTGCTATTCCTGTCACACTGTTGCAGTTTTCTGACTGGTATGTAACACCGATTGTTTAAGGAGCCCTGGCTTAGCCCCAGGCAGGGGGTCATTCCTGCTTTTCTCTCATCTTTCCCTTTGTAAAGAGATGGTAGTGGACGCCATCAAGCCGTTGTTACCTCTCATGCCCTGTCCCTGTGGAAGCTGTGCCCTTCTTTGGCAGTTTGGTTGGAGAGCTGCTTGCTCACCTTGCAGGGTACCTCTGATGCCATCCCAGTTAGATGGGTTAGGGATTGGGCTTTATATAACCCCCTGCCTGGCTGCCAGTGCCTCTCTAATGCCATTAAATGAGTCTTAACTAGGAAGCTTTTAACTGCAGCAGTCCTGGGCTGTGGGGAGCAGTGAGAACAACGCTGCTCCAATCTCTTTAATAGCTTTGCCTTCTCCAGAGTGCCGAAAGCTCCTTACCTCCAGTCAGGGGGTTATTTATAACTTCTTGAAGAAGCAAACCACATATAATGATTACTGTGAACAAGCATCATTCAGAACATTTCTCTGCCGTTCAGGAATGCAAAGGTGAAAGAAAGCTTGCTGCAGTGATTGAGGCAGAGATGGATCTGTCCCTTGGCCACTGTTTTGTTTTCTGTACCCACTAGGACCTACCAAAAAAGAGGCAGCAGGTCCCTCATACATGACCTGTAGCAATGGTCACCCCTTTTTTATGTCTAGAAAGGTCCCGTTGTCTCACTCTGACCCCTGGATCCTTATCCTCAGATCTTCATGCTGCTCTGTGCCCCTGGATCTGCTGAATCTCTCCCCTCCCCTTCCAAGCCCTATAGCATCTCTTTGTGTCTCACTGAGCTGAGAAAAGGCAGGTCTGTAATGTGTTTTGGCCATTACAGGCACGTTCCTGGGGGATTATGCAGATCTAGTATAGGACTACACTCATCTCTGTTCAGTGACTGCAGTTCTACTTGTTCTCTGCCAGGACTGAATTCCAGTCATAAGCACAGCAAGACTCAGAATTCTGATAGGATGTCCTCATTCAGGAATATTCCACCTCAGCATTGCAGTGTAGTATCTGCTAAGAGGGATGTGTTGACTGAATTCCACCACCTCGCTTCCTTCACCAAAGTCCTGTTGTTTTAGCAAATTCCACCATTTCCTCCATCCCTTTGAAAACTGTCTCGTTTTTCTAGGACAGCTCCATCTGTAGCAGCCACAGCCTGCAAGGTCAGAGCTCTTAAGAAAATCCATTTGAAAATGTGAGGGGTGTGTTTCCAATGAGAACAGCTCTGCAGAGCTCTGCAGTTCCGTGTGCTGAGGCTTTACCGTCGTGGTTTTGGACCCTTTGAGGTGGGAACAGAGAGCCTCTTACAGACCCCAAGGCCCTGTGAGCACAGAGTTCACCTTGACTGCAAGCACGAGGTGACAGGCAGGTGACAGGTGCTCGGCTGTGCTGTGGTGGTGTTGGAGCTGTGCAGTTCTACTGTGCTGCTGTGATGTGTGAGCTCGGGGCTGCAGCCCTGCTCCTTGCTGGTGCTTAATTTAGGGCTAGGACAGTTTAGAGGAAATGGTTTGAAATGTTTACAGAGCTGATGGCTGCTGCTGCTGCTGGGGGAGGGAGTGTGCTTGCTGTTCTAGCATGGGAAAGCAGTGTAGAGCTTGGGCTGCTCAGTTCCCTTTGTTGGGCTTTCATCTGTCTGTTGCAGTCATCCAAAATCAGTGTCTGTGAAGCCACAAAATCACCAGTTTGCTGTGTTTGGGAGGAGTTAAAGTGACTGCAAACACCACTCCTCCCTGCAACAGCTCCCTGTATTGCTGAGCAGATCTCTCCTGCCTCACTAGTTACAAACAGCCTGTAACAAGAACTGGGCTGTCCTGGGGCTCCAGTAAGGCCTGGGCTGTTTGGGCTGTAGCAGTTCAGTGCAGGTGCACCCTTGTGTCCCACAAAGCTTGGTGGGGAGCAGGTCCCCCTCCCGTGTGTGACCAAGCTGCAGCAGAGAGGGTGACCTGCACTGCAGCATCTGTGTGTCACTTGGGCTTGAGGAAGCAGGAGATGGACAGGTGGAGATAGAGGGGTAAATCTGGCTGTACTTTAGCAAGTTTTAGGTGGAATTAAACCTACAGAAATATGCCACAGATTGCAGGGATGGGCTACAGCTTCCAGTGGTTGCATCATCTTTAACAAATAAACACAGGACCCAGAAATATAAACACATCTCAAATAATCTGTTGCCCAAGGAAGGAAGTGCACAATCTTTTAGTTCTCTTCTTGGCAGAATAAGAGCATATCCTGTTAAAAACGGGAAATTCAAAGTGGATGAAAGGCAGTACTTTTCTGGACAGTGGGTATTTAGACCTGGATGGGTGGAGGCCGAGCCTGTGGTTTTGCAAAGGAAGGCTCAGGCTCTCAGCTTTGGACAACTTCCAGGTACTAGGCCAAGATTACCTCGTGTTCACAGGCATCAGTTTTATTCTGGCTTTTCATCTGCTGGTTGGTGCTGCTACAGATGCTTTAATGATTCTAAACAAGAACATTGCTCTAGTGCAGCTGCTGTCATGGTCTTGTGAATTTTAAGTCTTTAATCAAGGTATTTAAATAACAGTGGGCACATTTGCTAATCAGACATTTTGGGATTTTATTACCTCATCAGTTGGTGAAAGCAGCATGTCTTTACAATGTAGTCAGTGTTCTTCCGATGCCCCGTTGAGGTTTTACACTGAAATAAATGTTTCAAGTGTTTGTTTTGCAGCAAAGCAAAGTGAAAGACACAATAGCTCATCCAGGTACTCTAATTGGGAGCATTCCTTCCCTTGCAGTCATGGCAGAGGCAGCAGTTAGTGGCTGGTTAATGTGTTGTTAGGTGTAAGGAAGCTCTTCGTACTTTAAATTGGACTCAGGTAATGAGCAAAGCTAAACTAATCCTTACACAGCAGGTCTCTGCAAACATCCAGCACCCTCACCAAAGGGTTAGAACGAAGGGCACAGAAAGCACAAAGGTGCAGGTCAGCAGCAGCTTTGGTACCTGGGAGGTCTCCACACATAAAAAGGTGCTAAAAACAAAGTTCAGCTGCTGTCTCTTTGGGGTAAATGTTACTGAGTTTAGTTCAACACTTGTGGCCACCAGCCCTTCGTGGTTTGAAGGTCTGCAGCCTCTGTATTGTCTTGTATAGGGGATAGTTTGGGGAAGGATTTTTACTCTGCACCCTAAGAAGTACCAGAAGAGAAATTCACCCAGGTGAGGAGGTGCTGGTTTTACTGAGTAACAGCAGGTCTTCCGTAATTAACCTTCAGCTAATGAAGGGTCAGCACACTGAACTGTGTGTATTGGTCTCTCCAAGCTGTAAAGAAACATTTGGCACATGGAACTCTGAGCATATCCCTCACATTTTGAGAAGCCCCACATACAATTTGCTTTGTGCTGTTACAGATAGTTCTGCTGTGGCTGTGGTCAGCCTGATAAAGCTTTTCTCGCAGGCCGAAGGAGGGCTAGAGCTGTGTGCAGGGGAAGAAGAGTTGTAACGTTGATGGTGGAGCAAAGGCTGGATGGTGGTGGTGGAAGGTGTTTGCAGGGGTTGTGTGATGCCCTGGTGCTTCCTGGTGAAGACGCCCAGCGGCCGAGCAGCAGCTGGTGCAGCACGGAGCGCCGTGAGAAGAGTAGCAGAAGTTCCACCAGCTCTTTCCTTGGATTTCATGGAGCTGGAGCTGCCAGCACTTGTGTGGGTCCAGCCTGAGCTGGGCTGCTCATGGGCAGGTTCATTTGCTTCCCCTGACTGCAGAGTTCCTGCTCTGCAGAGCTCAGCTCCTGTCTCTCCTCTGCTGCCTCTTTATTCCCGTTCCCCCAAGAGCTCCATGTGGTGAAGGGAGCCAAAGGGCAGCTGCAGGAAGTGTGGACATGGCAAGGGTGGGTTGAACCTTGATGGTGTCTTCATCCTAATCCACCCAGGTGTTTTCCTGCAGTAGGGAATGTCTGCTTTGCCAGGATCTTCGCTTTCTGCTCTTGCTCTCAGCATCCTGGCTGTTCTGAGCCCTGCTTTCTTTGTTCATGAGATTCACCCTCATCAAAGTAGTCTCCAGGAATTGTCATTAAGCATTTTGCAGTAAGTTTGGCAGGGCATTAGGAATTCAATAGCCAAATAAATTTATGGGGTAAGGATGTATTTTTCTTTTAACACACTGGAATTTGGGAAATGACATGGTGTGCTATAAATAGAAGTGGATCAGAGTTGTGTTCAGGGTCTGGCATGAACAAAAACTGAACCAGATGCTGAAAACTGTTCTTTCTGGCTTTTTCTTCCCTGGGGGAAGGGACGATGTCAGATTCCTGAGATTTTGCCATACGTTGTTTGTTTTTCTTGGCTTTTGATCTCTTGCTGCTGAGATCTTACTGGGCATCATCCCTCTTCTCAGCCAACTGGGCTGACTGGCCTTACTGTATTTAACCAAAGGAAAGGGATTGCTGTGCCGTGACTTGTGGGGGTGCAGGAAAATGTCTGACCCACATGGCACCTCACAAGCTGAACAGTTCAGTCCTTCAGTGGAGTTAAAGACTACATTAAGGAATACATACTGACATTAACTTACTTTGGTAGAAAGAAGCCCAGTAAATGCTCCATGGGTGGCAGAGGTCACTGTGGCACCTCACCTCTGAGCCACCTAGCAGCTGCCAGCTCTGCTGCAGCTGATTTTGCTGACCTTGCACACCAAATCCCACCCCTGCTTAGGCATTGGGAATGTGTGAGCCCACTCTGGGGCCAGCTGCTGTCAGCTGTGATAACTGTGCTCACAGTTACTCAGGTAGAGCTGAATCCCTCATGGGAATGAGAATCACATCTTACTTGGCTAATTTTCACCTCAGAGAGTGGCTTAGCGAACCTGTAACCGTAGCTTCTTGGGATGCTTGTGTCAGGTATAGAAGCTGCTGGAATTTGGGAGGGGGAATGGCACCTTTATCTTAGAAGTAGCATCCTGGAGAGCAGTAGCCTGCCCTTTGCTCCTGTGGAAAATGTGTGTGGAGCAAGTCTGAAAACACACTGGACAACAGAATGGGGAAGATTTTTGCTGGGGACTGGTGTGAGAGGGTGGCCATTTCTAGCTGGGGTTTGCTGTTGCTTTTGTTGCCTTGGGGTGTCCTGCAAATTGAAGTTGCAGCCAGGTTTGAGACTTACTGCAGCCTTTTCTGGGTGGTGCTGCTGCAGGCTCTGCTGCCTGAGATGTGTAAGCAGCAGGGAGATGTTTACCTGCATGCAGCAGTGCAATTCTGGAATAACCTGGGGATGACAAGGAGCTGTGTACTTCTGAAGCTTGGACAGAGCACCACAAAGTGCAGCTGGTGCATTGTATTTTGGCTGGAGTTAGTCTGTTCCCATGGGAATACAATACCCAGCTCTCCTGGACATTGACAGCTTCATACACCATGGAGCACAGGGTGAGGGGGAGAGAAAGGAGGGAAAGGCAGAGCAGATGGAAATCAGTTCATGTGGTGCTTACAGACAGGGGTGTGCATTACCTGAGAGTTAAGGGATTCACTGGTCTGCTGCTGGTTCCCAGTGTTAGTGCATGGGTTCCACATCTGCAGATTGCAAACAAGCTGCTTCTCACTGCTCCTCAACTCCCCTCAGACCTGTTCAGGAATGGAGGGGATCTCTGTGCATGACATCTGGCACTGTGGGGCCGTGGCTGGGTTGACATCTCTTTCCTGCACTGCCATCCTGTGCTTTTTAGAGGGATGTAGAATCCGGCCTGTCCTGGCATGGTTTTGTCTTTCCTTGAGAAATGGCCAGAGTCTCTGAGCTTTCTGGTGGTTTGTAGGCAGCTGTGGCTGCCCCTGGAGCTCTGTGCCCTTTGAGTCTGTGTTCCTGGCCATGGGCACATGGAGTCGCAGCTGGAAGTTTGCTGTTGGATTTACTACTCAGAGGGGAAGGAGAGAGAATGAGAGTTGGAGGCAGAAGTTGTTTGGGTGCTGTTTGCTGGAGCAATGATTCCCTACTGATATTTCAGCTGCAATTGCTGTTTCTTTTCAGGACACAGGTATTGGGATGACCCAGGAGGAGCTGGTTTCTAACCTTGGTACCATTGCTCGATCAGGCTCAAAGGTAACTTGGGATGAGGACCCTTCTCCCTCCCTTAGAAAATTCTTCTCCAATTACAAGTGCTTTTGTTCTCCCAGTAATTTTTCATTGCATTTGGTCCCTTGGCCCCCAGCCCAGCTGTGAAAATACACCCCTCTTTGGAGGTGAAACCTGCCTGTGGAATCTTGTGGCTCTCAATGGTCTCTGCTGTGCTGTAGGAGGCCCAGGGAGCCTGGGCAGTGCTGATGGACCCAGTGCCCTCACACCAAACACCTTCCTGCCCAGCCATCCTTAGGGAGGGGCACTCACTCACTTGGCATTTACCCCATGTCCAGGGGAGCAGCAGCTCTGTCCCCACAACAAGGTGTTGTACATGCGTACCTGATTTTTGTTTTCATCTCTGGAGGCACCATTTTAAGGTTTCCTGCTCCTGATTGACCGAGCCCTCACTTGTTTTCCTTTTACTGCTCTAAGCAGTGCTCCCCTTTTCCAGAGGTGCAGCCCCTGTGGAGAAACCCTTTTCCTTGTGAACCTTCCTCAGAGCACTGATGCAGGAGCATGGGGTGAGGGTGCTGGACTGCCAGGCTGAAGTGCCTGAGGAGCCCAGCTGGGGATTGATCACAGCCTCCAGCAATACCTGAAGTCACTGTGTGCTGCTTTGTGTCTCCTTTGTTCCTCCAGGCTTTTTTAGAAGCTCTGCAGAGCCAAGCTGAAGCCAGCAGTAAAATCATCGGCCAGTTTGGAGTGGGTTTCTATTCAGCCTTCATGGTGGCTGATAAAGTGGAGGTGTTCTCACAGTCAGCAGAGCCAGGCAGCCCAGGCTACCACTGGTCATCCGATGGGTGAGGCTGCAGGGTGGGGTGGCAGCATGGGGGGCTGTGTCCAGACCAGGCATGGCCTGAAAGCTGGACAAAGGCAGGGCTTGTGTGTTCTTTCAGGACCTGGCTGACTGGTTTAGGTCCTGCTCAAGTTATACACAGTAACAAAACATGGCCACATGTGGCAGTGTGGAAACTGCAAGGGCAGAGTTGCTTTGTCAGAGCCAGCATGCGGTGGACAGAGTACCTGCCTCTCCTGTTCCATCCCTGCTGGCAGGCCATCAGCTTAGGGAGCCCCACACCACAGGGAAAAATGGAACCTCTTTGGTCAAATCATCCTCTGAGGTTTGGCTCGAGGCACCCCCAGAGAGCAGAGCTTGTGCAGTGCAGCGCTGGGGTCTGCAGGCACATCTCCTCTGTGAGTCACAGCTGGGTGCTCATCCTTTGCTTTTTGCTTGAAGTTGTAAACATCTGTGATGGCAAAGCTGTGGGCTACTAGACATGTTGAAATTGGAGCTTCTGAGGCTGACAAGCTCAGCATTCACTTAAAGGTTCCTCAGAATAAAGAATGTACTACATTATTCTTGAGAAAATTGAGACACCAGACTGTTTTGGGTTTTCAGTAGTTAGTGTCCTTGCAGAGCAGTGTGTCCTGGGTCTGGAGTCTCTGTGGGGAAAACAGCCATGTGGTTTTTGGGGTTTCTCAGAGGCACAAGGAGCATTCAGGCATGCAACACTTTTTTGCCTTTTGCTCTTGGTCTTGAAGTGTTGTGTGTGCTCTTAGTTTAACAAACCATTTCTCTGTCCTATCATGGGTGTACATGAGGCAGAAACTGACACAGAGTTTGTTTCTAATCCTAGTTCAGGGGTCTTTGAGATTGCAGAAGCATCTGGGGTCAGAGCTGGGACTAAGATTATTATACACCTCAAAGAAGAGTGCAAAGAGTTTGCAAATGAAGACCGAGTCAAGGGTGAGTAGTGGAGGGGAATGCTATTACCCCTGGGGCTCTCTGAAGTCTGTTGATGCCCGTAGATGGGAGGTGAATTTACAGGTTTTTTCCTCTCCTGCAATTCCTTTCACCTGCTGTTACTGAGGGAATTCTTGCTGTGTTGCTTCCACAAAGGTGACCCTTCTGTGTCTTCTTTCCATTCCAGAGGTGGTGACAAAATACAGCAACTTCATCAGCTTCCCCCTGTACCTCAATGGGAGAAGAATTAACACATTACAGGTGAGGTGGAGGCCACAGGCAGGTCACTCATGGAGGTAAAACCACTGTAATCCTCCACTGGAGACAGGAAACAGCATAAAGCTGCTGCTGTTCCTGGAAATCAGGGGAGGATTGTCCAAGGTATCACAGACCTTGCAGTGATCAGTTAATTAGAACAAAAGGAGACAATCCAGCTGTAGTGATACCTGCAACAGCTTGTTTGCATTTATTGTGGAAAATCCTTGGAGATCAGCAAGATCTGTATCTTCCCTTATCCTGAATTATTATTTCAATGCTTTATAATGCTTATTCTGTTCAAGCCACGTGACATATTAGTGCTGTAGGGATTGCTCATATTGCTGGTGTGCTGACACCTCTCACTGCAGTTCTTTCTGTCCTTCACATGGAATAGCCACTGCCAGGGAGTGGTTGGGATTTTTTAGCAGCTCAGCTCACAACCTGATTTATTCCCAGATCCTAGCTGAGCACTGCTTGATGCTGGCATTTTCTGACCACTGACATTATACTGCAGCCAGATCCATTTTACTCAGATGTTCTTGGCCCAATTGCAGACATCACTCGAGAGAAATTAATTATCTTTAAAACAGAAATCTATGAATCATTTTCCTCCACGATCTCCTCTTCTGATTGCTTAAAGCTTTCTCACCCAAGAGAGCAGGTAGAGAGCATGTGTGTGGCTTTTTTTTGTTTCCTAGAATGTGGCACTGCCTGCACAGACTTTCAAGACTGTACTTAAACATTTTACCATGTTAATTTATCTAAGGCTCTGTAATTGGTGTTATTAGTCACTGATTATTTATTTGGATTCCTGCATAATAGTGTTTCTGTTCCAAAGGCTTTCTAGCTGTGCCCCTTAAATTACAAAACCAGAAATAGCTTTAGACAGCTGTTTGCTCTCTACCTGACAATCAATAGAACAGGCTCCCTGGAGAAGAGCAGTAGTAGAGCAAGGGGTGAAATGCCCTTAATAGAGTCATGGACTTTTATCTTCTTATCAGAAAGTCTGTTTTCCCTTGGGTTACAGCAACAGCTTTATTCTCATGCTCCCATTTCATGCCTTCTATTTATCCAGGATCTTGGCTTTGTGTTTTTCCACACATCAGCATCAGTTCACTGCAAACAGAGCCACAGTTGGTTCCCTTGTGGGGTTTGTCCTAGATGAGCTCCTGAATGCTCACAGCGTGGAGCTTGGGGCTTCTCTAGTCTAACTGGGATAACTGTTAGCTACAAGTGAGCCTCTGAGGATGCAGCACTTCCCCTAACACAGCTACTGTAGAACACCTTAGCTCCCAGTGAATCCATAATCCTACCTTTGATCCTGCAAACCCTCCAGGACACTTGTGTATGCTGGAAAGGATGGGAAGCCACCTGTGGAACAAGGCTTTGAGGCAGAGGAATCCTTAAGGATTTCTGGGCTGCCAGGGGCCTGAAACCCTTGGGCTCTGAGGCTGGGCTGGATGTTTGTGTTGTCCCCAGAAATCACTCCTGTCACTCTTCAGGGCTTGAGTGGCAAAGAGAGGCAGTGACTGGGATGACCTTCACCCAGCTGGAAACACAGTTCTCAGTTGAGTCCCACATCTTTGCTAGGTGCAAGTCTTTTACTGAGGTACTGTAAACTGAAACATGCTGTGAGCATGGGCTGAGTGCTCCAGAAAGCACTGGAGGGTTAGAGCAGCAGCAGGTGGAAGCTAGAGCACATGGCTTCAGTGCATGTGTTGACGTGGGAAACAGTGCTGGAGCAGTGACCCTGCAGTGGTTCACAAAGCATCTCCCAAGCTGCTCCAGAACAAATCAGCAGAAAACAGGCAGTGCAGGAGCTGCTTCACAAGCTCTTAGCTGAGACAGTGACCTCCATCAGAGAGGCAGTTTGGTTCCAAAAGGCTCGCTTAAACTTTTGCTTTTCTTCTTGCTGGTCAAGCCTTGAGAATTTGACCAGTACTGCCAGTCACTTGAGCAGTGGGATCTGCCCAGGATGCCTTTGGCCAGTGGCAAGTGCGAGGCAGTGGAGGTTAGCCAAATCCCTTTTGTTTTGGGCTAAACAGAGCTGCCCTGTGTATGTTGCAGGGCAAGAGTTACCTCTGAGGGGTGGCCCAAGGCCAGATGAGGGGCAGTGGTTTGTTAGTCTATGATAATGTGCCTGAGCCACATCTCAGATTCCCGGGCTGTGCAGAGGAGTCTGTTGGAAAGGTTCTCTTTCCCTGCTGCATCATCCTGGAGGCCAGAGAGTTGATGGGAAGTCCTCTCCCTGCTCCTGCACAGGCTCTGTGGATGCTGGACCCCAAGGACATCGGTGAGTGGCAGCATGAGGAGTTTTACCGCTTCATAGCGCAGGCTTATGACAAGCCCCGCTATGTCCTGCACTACAAGACCGACGCTCCCCTCAACATCCGCAGCATCTTCTACGTGCCAGAGCAGGTACGTGTCCTGTCCTGGGAATGTGGGACATCTGCCCAGCTGCTCTGAAAGGGGAGAATGGGAGAGCTCCTTAGGGAAAGGAGGCAGATATGGCTGCAGGGAGGAATACCCAGTGTGGCATCTCTGCAGTGGGTTGGGTGCCACAGGGCAGTTGGGATACTGAGCCACGACAGGAGCAGGGGGATGTCCTGAGGGAAGAGAGCCAAGATTTCAGCTCTTGTTGGGTTCAGCGTTGTAGGGAAGACCACAGTGTGACGTGGGCACTCTGCACAGTGCTGACGTTACCTCCTGTCTCTTTTCCTGCAGAAGCCATCCATGTTTGACATCAGCAGGGAAATGGGCTCCAGCGTTGCCCTCTACAGCCGCAAAATCCTCATCCAAACCAAAGCTGCAGACATCCTGCCTAAGTGGCTGCGCTTCCTTAGAGGTGTGTGTGGACCAGGAATAGCAGGTTGTGGACAATGGCTTCCACAGGGATGAGGCAAGGGCTGCCCTCCTGAGCCTGAGACTCGTGTTTGCGTCACTGTTGAGGGCTTGCTCTGTGTTCCAGGTGTTGTGGACAGTGAGGATATACCCCTGAATCTCAGCAGGGAGCTGCTGCAGGAGAGTGCCCTGATCAGGTAAGCAGGAGTATTTCTGGACTGAACTACAAAGAACAGATGTAAAGCCATGAGGGAAATGGGACAGTGGACTCACTACAACTCTGCACAAGAGAGATGTTCACCTAAAATGTCTTGTCTTGCTCTAGCAACTGTCTTTAAAAAAACTTGTTACTGCTGCAGGAAGCTTCGCGATGTTTTGCAGAAGAGGTTGATCAAGTTCTTCATTGACCAGAGCAAGAAGGACCCTGAGAAATATGCCAAATTCTTTGAGGAGTACGGGGTATTCATGAGAGAGGGGATTGTCACAATAGCAGAGCAGGATGTCAAGGTACCAAGAGTCCTGAAGCACTGCAGCTGATGGGAAAGATTACCATGAGCTGGGATGAGGGAGACTGCTACTTCCCCATGGAACTTGCATGCCCATAACTTGTGTTCCTGGGTCTACCAAGACCTGTGGATTCTCTAGTGCCCAAACTCTCACTCTTTCTGACTGGTGCTGCTTCCCATTTATTTTGAGACCCTGCAGAGTCTCTGTACCCACACTGTTGTCAGCCCTCCCTGGTGCAATGTCAGCTACAACAGGCAGTAAAGATGGGCCTTCCCCTCCTGTTGTCTTCTGCCTAATTCCCATTTCCAGGAGAGTTTGACCTACGTCCTGTCTAGGTCTCTTTTCTGCCTCCTTAATATCTGGAGCTGGAAAAGAGGGATTCGGAATCCCCTGAGTTTTTGTAGGGCTGCCAAGAGGCCTGCATGCCACAGCAGGAATCCCTGGGGCTGGGAGTGATCAGTGGAGCTCAGTGACCCACCCTGAGCTCACAGGAGCACGTTTCTTGCAGGAGGACATAGCAAAGCTACTGCGTTATGAGTCATCAGCGCTGCCTGCAGGGCAGCTGACCAGCCTGACCGACTACAGCTCGCGCATGAAGGCCGGCAGCAGGAACATCTACTACCTGTGTGCCCCCAACCGGCACCTGGCCGAGCACTCCCCCTACTTCGAGGCCATGAAGAAGAAGGACATGGAGGTGGGTGAGCGTGGTGCCACAGCCAGGGGAACACCCTGAGCTTAGTTTTTACCTGCAGATGTTAGGCACTGGGACAGGCTCCCCAGGGAAGTGGTCACAGCACCAAGCCTGTCTGAGTTCAAGAAGCACTTGGACAATGCTCTCAGGCACAGGGTGGGATGGTTGGCATGTGCTGCTCAGGGACAGGAGTTGGGACGCACTGATCCTGATCGGTCCCCTACAACTCAGCATATTCTGTGATTTAGTATTTGTGCAGACATCTGGTTCTTACATCCGTTTCCTACTTTTGCTGGACCCCGGAGCAGGAGCCTGGGAGCTGCTGTGCAGGGCTCTAATGGTGTTAGAGGTGTCCTCTGTGGGCAGGTGACCCCCTCAGGACTGGAGTCAGTGCTGGTTCTCACTTTCCCTGAGCAGCAGGACTTGTTCAGCTGCAGACCTGCCACCCGTGGTAACAGATCCCTCCAAGTGTTTGCTTTCATGTTGGGTCCTGAGTGACAGCCACTGTGGGGTTGAACCTCTGAGTTTACTGTGTGATGTTCATGCTGCTCGGTGTGGAGCTGCCTTGGGAAGGAGGGAATGCTGTGACATCCCAAACAACGTGTTGCTGACCCTTTGTTGGCACAGGTGCTGTTCTGCTATGAGCAGTTTGATGAGCTGACGCTCTTGCACCTCCGGGAGTTTGACAAGAAGAAGCTGATCTCTGTGGAGACAGACATTGTTGTTGATCACTATAAGGAAGAGAAGTTTGAGGAGAGCCGCCCAGGTACCGTGAGGCTCCCCTGGCCCTTCCTGCTGCACAGTCCTGCCACCCTGAGCAACCTGTGAGGGGACACCTTCCTCCCCTGTTCTTGCAGCACCCAAGCAAGAGCCTTCCACCCTCCCATTTTTATGGTCTGAGGCAACTTAGAGTTTTTGCAGATTGGTTTCATCTCACATGATAAATGGAATGTCATATGTGAAGATGCCATGATTTTATTTCAACCCCGTGCATACATCTGGTGCCTGGACAGAGGCAGGCAGCCACTGGCAAGGCATGAGCCTGCCCTCTCTGGTTGTGGCATGGTCTGGGATGACGATATGTAGGTGTTTGCTGAGTGGTGCTGCATTCCCATTCTCACAAGAGAACTGATAAATGGAAGTGTGGAAACAGCTTGCTGTCCATTGCACACATAGATGCATGCTCAGATGTGCCCTCTTTCCCTGCCAGCTGGAGAACGTCTGACGGAGAAGGAGGCTGAGGATCTGATGGCCTGGATGAGGAATGCCTTAGGCTCTCGAGTCACTGGAGTGAAGGTGGGTATTCTGCATCTGGGTAACTGAGTACAGGAGATCCACGGAGGTAACGATCTCGGGATAAAAGATGGTGTGAGTGGTTGGGGATCTGCTGCCACAGAGTTTTCCTTGGACCCTCTGGGAAGTCATTCTTCTCTGTGCCTCCTGTGTGTAAATGGTGTGGATGCTGGCATCTGTCATTGGATGGTTCAATGTGGCAGCAGAAGAACCACATCTCAGTGAGTGTTGAGCAAAGCCCGTATTCCAGTCGATGCTCAGGTTACCAGAACAGGCTGGTAACTTTTTCTTGTGGACTAGAAAGGTGTATTGACAAGGACCGCTTTGGGTCCAGCTGCAAACTACTGCCTGTGTAGTGTGGGGCCATTTGGGCCCCCATCTTTCCTGCTGGTGTAGGCAGCTCCTGTGGAATGGGGATGAATCAGGTGGAGGCTTGGTGTGGCTCTGTGCTGAGGAGACTCCCGAGTCTTCAGACTTTCCCCACCTCTAAGATGTGCATTGTCCATGTCAGCCCTGACTGGTGCTTGTGCCACAGGTGACGACCCGGCTGGACACCCACCCTGCCATGATCACTGTGCTCGAGATGGGCGCTGCCCGCCACTTCCTGCGCATGCAGCAGCTGGCCAAGACCCAGGAGGAGCGAGCCCAGCTCCTGCAGCCCACCCTGGAGATCAACACAGGGTAAGGGGGGATAACACCAGCACTAGGCCTGGGGCACAGCAGCCTCGCAGGGGTGGAGGCAGAGAGGAGGCAGTGTAAGGCTGCCAGTTAGCAGAGTCCTCCCCGTTAAGTACAGTTGGTGCTACAGAACCGTAATCTGTGAGGCTGTGTGGAACCATTGACATGAGCCCCCCACACACAGTGTCCAGCCCTCTGGGGTCCATGGGGGTTATAGGGACAGATGGGAGAGAAGAGAGAAGCCTCCAGAACAGGAGCAAGGAAGTTGACTTTGGTGACCCACTGTGACTTAGCTGCTCATTCTGGAAATAAATTTCTCATTGTATCCAAAATCAGCAAGTGTCAGTGTTGATCTCTCTCTTACAGGCATGCTCTGATTAAGAAGCTCAGAGAGCTGAAGGACAGTCAGCCTGATCTGGCGCAGATGTTGCTTGACCAGGTGAGAACCAGACCTTCTCTAGAAGCAGCACCATCCTTCCCGGAGCCAGCTTGCAGACCATGCATGGCAGGGAACAGGGTGAACCATTACAGTGGGCAAGAGTCACATCCTTCTGTGGTCTCTGAGTATTTCTGGGACTTGTGGTCCATGTTTTCCTAGCAGGTGCCTTAGAAGACATTCTTGGTCTCAGCATGCAGGTCCTAGAGAGTGACATTCCCTTCCTCCCTCAGGCAGGTCACTTTGCTGCTTCTTTAGTGCTTACTTCTCTCTTTCAGATTTATGAGAATGCCATGATTGCAGCAGGACTGAATGAGGATCCCAGGCCAATGGTGAACCGGCTGAATGAACTCCTCACCAGAATCCTGGAGAAGAACTGAGCCCCAAGGACTGAAGGATGAACTCTGTGCTGAACTCTTGCCACAGGCACAGCCTCTCTCAGCAGCTGCTTGCAGGCACTGTCCAGCACAGGTTCATGGGCAGAGGGCAGGGACAATCCAGCCCTCCCTGCACAGGGAAGAGCCACCTGTAATTATCAGATCCCACGTCATCAGCTTGTTCAAAGAGCAGTGTTCTTAGTGGAGACAAAATCCAGAAGTTGTTGCTTAAACAATGTGCCCAAATTTCTGACACAAGCCTGAGGAGCCGCATTTCATACTGTTTCTAAAAATGGCCTTTCTCAAAACAGATGTTGGCAGCAAGATTCCCAGTTAGGTCTGTGACTACACCCCCCTATCCACAAAATCCCTGCTCACCTTTGTGCTCTGAACAAGCACTGGAAGTATTGATTAGTTAAGAAACCTCCAGGTCTGACCAGACAGGAGGAGTTTGCTGGCATGGAGACAGATTGCTGCCTTTGACAGACACAGATACTGTTGGTGGAACGTGTCAGTGCAAACCCGTGGCAGCAAAGATCACTGAGCTGCTGGATAAGCAAGTTCATATTGGTCTTGGAGAAAAAGGGAAGTAACTGGAGGCAGCTTTCCAGTGTTTGGCTTTCTGGAGAGTCTGTAGGATAAACTCCACACCTCGCCAATCTGTATTTATGATAAATAAACAGTTCTTATTTTCTAGACACCCCCACACTTACTCTCCTCTTTATTTTGTTGGTCTTTGTGTCTTCCAGCTGGTGATGTTGGTTGGTCTCTCTTCAGATGCTGTTTGGTTCTTCAGGCCATCAAGCACTGGACATGGTTGTCACAATCTGCTTAAAAAGCAGATTTCGTGACGGTTCGTTAACCTGACCTCAAAGTGCAAAAGTCACAAGGGAAATTCAACTTCAAAGCAAAATAATACACTTTTATTAAAATACTCAACTCAAATGCGATAGAAGGGAAAGAAAAAGAAATAAAGAATAAAGAATCAGGGAAGAGGGGAGAGGGAATAGCTACCAATGGACAAGACAAATCCTCGTAGAATGAAGAAGTCTTCGGACTGCTACAGTGTCTTCTTCCGTGGGGAGGACCTCAAAAATCACGGTGGTTTTGGGGGTCTGTTTTATAGTCTTTCTAAAAGCTAGGGGGGGGAGAGCTGCTGGTCAAGCAGGTGCAGAATAGTCATTGTTCGTAGGCTTGTTGAAACAAGGTGCAGAACAGGTCCGAACAGGTTCAGCAAGTACCAGTCTTGCCCATAGCCCTGTCCACCGTAACAGTCTATTGTTCTCTTCAGTGGTTACCATGGGACCAGTTTTCAGTTCGGTGAACAGGCATACCTGTATTCTGTAGGTAATGCCTTGGCAAACATCCCACATCGACCAGGCCCAGGCCCCCTCCCCGCCCCCATACACAAGGGTTTCTTTGGGGTTTTAGCCCCCAGTCTCTGTCCTTTCACAGCAGTTGTTAGGCAAAAATAAGGGATTTTCATACAGTCTCTTAAAATGGTGGCAAGACAGGGCTGTGAAAACAACAGAGTGTAGAGGGAAAGCAGGAGAATCTGTAGCTATGAACTCTGTTAGTTTTGTCTCTGAAAATGGGATGTAGCCGTTGGTTTGAATCAGGGAGCAGTGACTGTTCAGATAGAAATGCCATGCTGGATTCCCTCTGTGTGTCTGCTTTACACCATGCAAATGCTTTATAAGAATCCTTTCTCCTGCTCAGTGGGGCTCTGAGCAGCCCTGATACTTGTTTAGCTTATCTTTAAATTGCCAGGTTAAGATGCTGGGACTTGATGTGGTTAACTCTTTCGGTGCTGTGCTGGACAGGACAACCTCCAGCTCTTTAAGCTACAGGAAGCTTGTCTGTATACAGAGGAGTGAAAAAGTCCTGCTGCTTGGGGGACCATTTGAGAAGTTTTATTAACATCGCCTGGTAATTCATTTTATTCAGATGCAGAAGAGGGAAAAAAAAGGTGACAGTTTAGAGGGTGTCGAGAGCCAAGGAGCCACCTTCTTCATCCTGCAGCCCTGGTGATACATCCTGTCAGGAATATTGTGGCCAGCACAACCAGGGCAGTGACTGTTCCTGTGCTGGGCACTGCTGAAGCACCTCCAGTCCTGGGGGCAGTCCTGGGCCCCTCACAAGAAGACAGACACTGGGGCCGGAGTGTGCCCATAGAAGGGAACAGAACTGGGGAAGGGGCTGGAGCACCAGGTGTGGCTGAGGGAGCTGGAGGGGCACAGCCTGGAGAAAAGGAGGCTCAAGAGGGACCTTCTGCTCTGCTCAACTCCCTGACAGGCTCTGCTCCCAGGGAACAAGGGCAGAATGAGAGGAAACAGCCTCAAGTTATGCCAAGACAGGTTCAGATCGGATATTGGGAAGTTCTTCATGGAAGGGGTGGTCAGGCACTGGCACAGCTGCCCAGGGCAGTGGTGGAGTCACAACACCTGGAGGGAAAGACACGTGGCTGTGGCACTTGGGACATGGCCTAGTGTTAATGGTTGGACTTGAGGATCTTTCCCAACCCAAATGATTCTGTGATTCTAACACAGACTGATGAAGAAATTAAAACCTTTGGTGATTTGTGCTGCGAGAGGCACAGCAGATTGAGTGTGGTACCCTGCAAGCTGCACACCTGATAAAGTGCCTAAAAATAGCAGTGTTGATACAATGCCTGAGCTGAAGCTGGATGCTGGTTTGTAACCTTTGCTGCGGTGAGCAGAGCGTGCTTGGAGTGAGCTGGCCATGAACTGCCTGAGACATCTTTAACCTCCCCCTCCTCAGAATCATCCAGGAATCCCAGCAGCCCTTCAGGTGCTCATTTTTTGCCATGAGGGATTTGTGACTAAAAGGTCAAATAAGATGTCTGTTACTGGAGTGCACACCTACCCTGTATCCCTGCGCCCATCAAACATGGTGACAGGTGGTGATGCTCCTGGGCTGCAGGAAGGAGCAACAGCAGCAGGATCAGGAGGGTGCTTTGGCCC
This sequence comes from Picathartes gymnocephalus, assembly GCA_013390045.1. Lineage (NCBI taxonomy): Eukaryota > Metazoa > Chordata > Aves > Passeriformes > Picathartidae > Picathartes > Picathartes gymnocephalus. Next base: position 22,479 of record WEKY01020320.1, on the reverse strand, counting down.
AAATCTCAGACAGTCTATCACCCTGCCTTGTCTAAGCCATTGGATCCTCACCTCTGGGACTCAGCTTTCCGTTTTATTTTGCAAACACCTGCAGAGAATGCTGGTGTGTGAGGATGATATTCCTGGCTAACAGAGCAGATTCTAGTGAGAAAAGGTGGATGTGTGGCATCATGATGAACACAAACTCAAATGCCAATAGGAACATAGGCAAGTTGCTGTTAAGCTTGTCTCTGGATAATGATTCTGTGTCTGAAAGGCAACAGAGGTTCTTTGGTAAATAGTTTCTGGCTGTAAGCAATGCTGCTTTGTGCAGAAAATTGATCTACCGGATTTAATTTTTTTCTGGGATCTTATTTACGGCTACCTGACTTTATATTGTGTTAGGTTTCTGGGGTTTTGTGGGGGGATTTGTTCATTTTGCTCTACAAGTTAAACTTTGTGTGCTGAAAAACCACTGGTGATAAAATAGTGTGGCTTCCTCTCCTGCCCTGCCCAGGCTCATCAGCTGTGAAGTCAAACCTATATCCTCCAGGGCAGAAGATGGAAAATATTTATGAGGAGTGAAATCCAGTTTGAAAGGACATTCCGGAGACCTCGTGCTTTTAAACTTGGACGGAATCCCTCTCACGTCTGGCGTGGGACGTTGACACTGGACTGCCCATAAAGTGGTTCATGGGGCCAGACTGAGAACAGTTTTCTCTTGTCCAGACTTCCTGCTCAGACCATCGAGAGTGTCTTGGGTAGGCTCCAGGTCTGTGATTTATGGACAAACCGCAAGCCAGGAATCTGCAATCTAAGCTCCTTGAGCAGCAACTGTTTAAAACATTATAGGAAGAAATGGCCACTGTTTCCAAGAGAAGAAAACTTGGGAGCCATTAATAATGTTTAGCACTTCTGCAGTTATTAATTAATCCTCCTGCTCTTGTTGTGAAGTGAGTCAGAATTATTCTTACTGTACAAATAAGGTCTGCATGGAGCTTAAATAGATTTCCTTAAGAGACACAGTGAATCTGAATTAGGGGCAGTGCACAGGACTCCAGAATCCCAGCATAAAGTGAAACAGACCCCTCCGACATCCAGAGGCACGAAGACAAGTACCTGCTGGATTTGGATGAGGCAATAAACACAAACTTAGAGCACCTTCGAAAGGCTCTGCCCAACACACTGCTCAGTTGAAAGTTCTTCCCAGGGCAGTTCTGGGTCTGCCCAAACCTTACCTATTGAGATAGTGTGGTTTCCCAGTAACTCCTGGGTTCAAAACTTCCTGGGATTTCAGAGAATCTCTGGAAGGTTGGCTGCTTATTGGAATTATCCTGTACTAAGTCCTTTCCAGCTGGTTGTCTCCCCTATTGTTTGGGAAGAAAAGCACGCTCAAATCTGTCTTGCTGTCTACCCAGAAGTGCTCACCTCCTGATGTTTCCAGAGTGAGTGAAACATGGGTTTTCCTCTTCTTTCATCAGCAGGAAGGTTTTCTTCCAGGAAAAAAAAGGACATTTGTTCTCCCTCTGTTCTCAGAATCATCTTTTGTTTCTCTGTTACTTCCCTGTTTACACTTCACCTGCATCTTCCTTCCCTGGGGCACTTCATGGCTGATGATGTGGTTCGATGCAGCCCATGCCAGGAGAGGATTTTCTCTGCCTGGACACTCATTTCCCCATTCTCCCAGGATAAACGGTGTTCCTTGGTGCTGGAGCTCCTTCTAGCAAGAATTTAATCATTCCCATCACATCCCTCCTGGAATTGGTTTGATGTGCAAACAAGTGGGAATAAGTAAAGTCCTGGCCAAAATGGAAGAGCTAGCAGGACCACAGGAACAAAAGGCTTCAGTAAGTACTTAAATTTGTAAAGATTCCTGATGGTCTCATTGTTAAATCTATTTACAGCAGCAAGAAAGATGAAGAATTGGGGAGAAATTCCTCCTCTTTGTAAATCCACATGGCAAAAGGTAATGAGTTGTCTGTTAAACATCCATCCAATGTTATTCCAAATGCCATGATAGGATCTGCAGGGGATTTGGGGTCAGTTAATCCAGAAGCTGTCTGAGGAGCCAAGCAGAGCTTGTTCTCCTGCAGCCCAAGTAAATGAGAGGCAACTGGGGTTAAAACCCAGTCCAGAACTAGATCAATAAACCAGTCCTTCATGAACTGTGCCACATTAAATCCTTAGAAACCCAGGAAGTCAGAGCTGTGGCAGGAGGCAGAGGGAGATGCAGCTGGAGTTTTGTTCCCCTGATGCCTCTCGATCCCTGGACTTGTTATGTCTCAAGTAGTTTAGCAGTTAGTTTGAAAAACAAGTGTTCAAAGTTATCTTGCAACATGCTTCAGGAAATCAAAGGATAGGGATTAGGGGTTTTAGTTGGGAACACTTTTTTTAATGTGTTTAGAGATTCTCTAATGCCCGGTGCCCTGACTGAATGATGGTGACTCTTCTCGGAAACGACAATTCATTTCACTTCCCAGGAGAACCAGATGAACTTTGGTTTATACCACTCAAACTGGTGCCATGTTACTGAATGGAAACTTGCTTGTTTTCCTGGCAGGCTTACAAGAGGAGATGGATATAGTGGCCTGTACCATCCCAAAATTCATACTTGAAAGGAAAACAAACCAAACTGCTCTTAAGGAAAATGCTGCATTTTTCTTTTTTTGGCCCTTTTGAGTCTCTGTGCTGAGTTTGCACTGAGCTCCATCATCCAGCATGACTAAAGTCCTTGAGAAGGGAGATTAACACAATAAATTAATGCAAACACTAACTTTCCTCATTGGAATTGGCCTCAGTGGCTGCTTCTCTGATCACTGCTGACCTGAATTGAATCAATTTGTATGAAAAGCTTAAAAAAGTTAATCAGAAGATGCCAAAGAGCCACCAGTGTTACGAGTCTTAACAGATAGCAGGGGATCTGCTCTTAAACTGAGCAGAGAGAAAGTGAAACAGAAATTTGGAGCAATGCTGACTGCAGCACACTGGGGATAAATATGTACATTCTGTATAATATGTAATTTGTGTATTCATAGATATGTAGATAATCATATCTACTATAAATCCCATTGCACAGAGAATCCAAGCAGTTATTTTAAAAACCTTTTCACGTCGGCAGTAATGTTCACAAGTCCCATAATCGTTGTTTTCTGCAGAGACAACCCAAAGCCACAGTGTGACAGTAAATATTCTGCCTCTCACAGCGTGTATCCCAAGTGCTGCTATTTCAGGGACCTGCCTGCATCTACACAGCTGTAATTCAGGGGTGAGTACGTGTTAAATTAAGCCAAAATTTTCACACTGGAGCCCTGAGCCATATCTGATACAGAGTAGTTCTCTGGTGGGGGAGGAAAAGTGAATTATTAAAATATCGAGAGTGGAAGTCCAGTCTGCCCCAGATCAGCTGCCTAATTTTGGAGGGCTGCTTCTCCTCACTGTGCCTGCATCCTCCAGGTGATGTTGGGTACAAATACTGACCAAATAACCACGTCCTTGTTTAGGAATGGCCTTGAAATGCCCTGCAAAGTAGATGCCCATTTGGTAGGCAGGATGGACCATTAGGTGCCAGTGCTTTTGGATCCATCTTCACTGGGAATACCACAATTCCTCTGGCTTTTGAGTGCCTTTGAGTTAAGAGCATTGTGCAAAGAGATGTTCCTGTGTCTTGGTACAGAATCGGAGTATTTTCAGTCTGTTTGTGCAACAGGCACTTCCAAGTTCTTGCAGGATTTTCTTCGGAGGTCTCCTAATTCCCATCAGTGCAGCAATTTGAGCAAGAACTTGAATAAACCAGCAGAAGTGTTGAAAGACACAAACTAAACGATTTCTTCACATCAGTTTTGCACTGACAGGGGCACATTGCATATCCCAGGGAGTTTGACTGCAGGAAATACACCCCTCAGTTTTGCCAAAATAACCATTCTTTGCTTAAAATTCAAGAGTTTCCAGATAAAATTGTTTGAATGGGTTAAAAATTAAATTGCTTTGCTGAAAGTGAAAACTCACAGTGCCTCAAGAGCTTATTTCATTCTAAAAGTTTTAGTTGATTCTTCTCTTAAGGTTTCCCAACAGGCAATGCCGTAACAGCCTCAGGTTCTTTTGATGTCAAATTATGGACTGAAATGTAATTATGGGAAAATGTTATCTGTAAAGGAGACATCATGTTGTTCACCATTAGAACTGATTTGTAGTTATTAGTGTAGTACCTGTCTTGATGTTTTTGAAACTCCAGCATGTTCTGTGTACCACTAAACCTCTTTCCTCTGCCTTTCGGCCTGTTATGAGATGTTGCTCAGGAGTGATTTTGGTTCTTGCCACAGTCAGACTAAGCATCGAGAAAGAAGTCCTGATTTTAACATTGAAATCCTGATTTCAATCACGCATTCAAAACGCAGATCCAGTGTATGAACTCTCCCACCCCGTCTCAGGTTGATTTTACACCTACACACCTTTGGCCACAATTAGCTAATGATTTGGAGGAAATGATTGTTGATCCTGACTCCAAGGTGATACTTATTATGAGGACCCTGAGCTAAATGTAGTGGGAAAAGAGTACTTGTTTTCCTGCTCAACTCTAGGCAGAAAAAAAGTACAAAACAAAAAGGCAATGCTCTTTCAACAGAAAAGCTTGGGCTATGCTGCTGCTCACCGTGAAATTTCAGTGTTTCCATCAATTTCCGTATAAGCAGCACAGCATTGATTACAGACCCAAAATATTACAATTGTAATGGGCTTCAGCTGCAGCTGCATAGACGGCACAAGTGTGCCTGAGGTTTTAAGGTGGAGACGAGTGATTTTAAAAGGCAGTTCCGTGCCCACGAGCAGGTGGTGTGTATTTCTCTCCCTACTTACAATTTATATTTTTATAGATTGATTGGTTTCTATATATTGAAACTCCTTAAAAATACAAACGAGCCGTGCTGTGCCATATGCTCCCCTCTTTCCGTGGTGGCCTGGCCATTCGCCTCAGTGACAGGTGGTGCCAAGGCCTTGATCGAACGCCCTCCCTGTTCTTACTTTACGTACCCCCGCGACCGGAGCCGGGGCCGGGCTCGCTGGGGCCGTGAGGCGGGAGAAAGGGGCCGGGCCGCTGCCGCTTCCTCCGGCGCACAGCAGCCCCCGGTGGCCGCGGCCCGCCCGCTTCGTGCCAGGTTCGCCTCAGGAGGCGCCGCCGCCCGGTCGGAGAGAGACTCAGGCTGTTCTTCTAGGACGAAGAGCAGCAGCGCCCTGGACCCCTCGGCCCCGCCGACGGGACAGGAGGAGCTCCCCAACCCCATGAGGGGAATGGGAAGGAGGGGAGGGGGCGGGAACGGTCTCGCTGACAACCGGTGGCGCGAAACCGAGCGCATGCGCAGGCAGCCTGAGGGCCCTGTCAACGTCCCGCCGGCCGGGCCTGCGCATGCGTACCGCGCCGGCGGCGGGCCGAGCGACACGGCTGGCGCCCCGCGCATGCGCTGCGGCC
>WEKY01020320.1:0-16924 GCA_013390045.1 Picathartes gymnocephalus | reverse complement strand
GGCGGGCGGGCGGGAGTGACGTCATGACGCCATGACGCCGGCGCATTCAGCGCGACGCGGCGCCACCTGGTGGCGGGGAGGGGGTGGCGTTGGACCCGCGTTGGCCTCATCCGAGGCATTACGTCACTGGTATGGCGTCAGTTGTATTATGTCATCCGTGACGTCATCCCATGAGGCGCGCAGGGCGGTCCCAGTGTGGGGCTGAGGGGAGCCCAGGCCGTGGCCCTCGGGCCCCGCGTGGGGCTGGCTGGGGCTCAGACAAACGGTGCTGGAGGTTGAAGCTCCACCCTCGGTGTTAGCGTGGCATCAAAGGCAGAAATTCAGGCATGAAACAGGCAGAGCTGTTCAGGGTAAGGAGACGAGGGTGTCAGGGTTCCAAACAGCTGCTCCACTGACAGCCGGTAGGATTCGTTGGAGACGTTTATCGCGTCCAGCTTCAAAGCAAACTTCTTTCTGGCAGTGTAACCAGGGAAAGCAATCCTGATGCATTTGTTGCTGCTGCGTGAACCAACGTGGAATTTTACCTGTTGCTTCAGGCTCAGGGGCACAAGGAACAGCGTATTCAGAAGGATGAACAGGGACTCTGGACAAGAGCCTGGAGCCACAGCACAAAGGGGGATGGCTCACCACTGCATAGTAACAGCGTTAGATGGGATACTGGGGAGGAATTGTTCCCTGCGAGGGTGGGGAGGCCCTGGCACAGGGTGCCCAGAGAAGCTGTGGCTGCCCCTGGATCCCTGGAAGTGTCCAAGGCCAGGTTGGACACTGGGGCTTGGAGCAACCTGGGATAGTGGAAGGTGTCCCTACCTATGGCAGGGGTGGGACGGGATGATCTTTAAGATCCCTTCCAGCCTCAACCATTCCATGATTCTGTGATGTGGGCCTGCCTTGAAGGGAGGCAGTGTCAACTACTTTACTGACAACGCTTGGTCCCTGAACCTGCAGACACACAGGTGTTTATTTTAACCATGCAGGTTTTAGATAAAGCCAAAATTACAGCTGAGCAAAACCAATCTGACTCCAATAAAGCCCAAAGGTAGTGACATTGGCTGTTGCTCAGTCTGTTGGCTCTGTATGAACTCTAAAAAATCACAGACTGGGTACACCCCTTGTTTTGTCTACAAAAAAAGGCCCTCATGTGCTTGTCCTTTGTATCCACTTAAAATCCTGTTCTTCATCTCTCTCCTTTTCCCTTTGTCTTTGGTGCTTGGATTAGAACAGTTATCTGGACACCAGTACAGGTGTGTCAGAGGCAAACTGGAAACACAAAGTGAAGGAACTGTTACCATAAGCTTTACATTTGGAACAAAATTGTTGTTTTGACTCTTTGCTTGTCCCACAATTTTCATTAACATGCACAGTGTTGTGGTGTTCACTGTAGCTCTTGTGTGTGATTTTAGCTGAGAAGAGAGCAAGTTGTTCATTGTTACAAATTAATGAAGTGTCAGTGTAAAAGATGCATTATGAGATAACGCAAAGAAATCCGTGATGAGTGTGGTCACCTTTTCAAAGTGAGCATCTTCCCATTTTAGAGAAATCAAAATACTTTGTTTAATTTCACTTTATATTTGGCTTCAACATAATCACAAATCAGAAGACATGTTTTATGGGAAAAAAATTGGTAGAACTGACCTTGTTTTAAGTGAACGTGCTCTTCAGAATAAGACTGCCTTCTTGGAAAGGAGTGGCTTGAATGTTTAACATAGGAGTGTTCTTACTTCTCTTTATTTTCACTTTTTCATTAATTATTCAGTTCACTTTCTTGCCACAAATATCACTGACTGCTCCATTTGTGATCTACAAAATAACAGAATTGGTTGACACAGTCACAGTTATCTCTGTTGGGGTAGAGTCAGATACCTGGGACCAGGCCACATTGTGGTTTGGAGGAATGATGGGCTGTCCAATGGTTCCCTTTTCTGGCAGCTCAATCCTGGTGGTTGTTGTCTCTCCCAACTCATTTCCTAAGGTAGAAAACAGAAGAAGAGGACAGGCCGAGAGTTAATCTCTGTGGAGTGGCACTAGAAACAAAGTGCTCCTTGCAGCTGCATTTTGAAACTTACCTAGCTACATTTTAATAATTTTAAATGCCTTGTATTGATTTGGTTGGATTTTAATTAATCATTTTGTCCCTTGATACTCCTTTAGTGGTTTATAGAAGAATTACCCCTTTGATAACACAGAGAGCTCTCATTAAGTAGGTATTAGCTGAATGTAGGTCTGGATTTTTATAAACTGTGTTGGTTTGGCTCAATTTTATCCCTCTTTATTCATCAATTCCCATATAAGCTATTTCTTTATCAGCCTGGTGTTGAGCTCAGTATGCAATATGGGTGTTTACTTCCCTAATTGTCCTTTTTGAAAAATCACAGTGACTTCTGCTTGCAAATGATCCGATTCTGTTGACAGAAACACCTTCAGCAGCTGCTTTTCAGTGTGCTTTGGATTGCTCCTAAAATAGGCTGCTTTTAGCACCATCAGGGGATGGATGTTATAGAAATATTTAGTATTTGCAGGATTAACATTTCCACGGTGTGATGTAGTGGCCTTGGTAGGTTTCTCTTCTTGGTTTTCATGCACACCAAAAAAGGTCTTTTTTCAAAGTCCTTTTTCTGACAAGGTAATTTTATCTCCTGTTTTAATACATTGCATTGTTTATATTCAGAATCCATTTCCATTACCACGACATTATTTTACATCTTTGTTTTTATTCTCACTCTGATTATTTTTCTTTCTCTGAAAACCAAGTGAGTTTTTATCAAGTACTGTTCTCTTTATTGATTTTTGGGACCTCTACCGAAATGTTTTTATTCCATCCTTAACATCAGTTGTATTGAAATTAATAACTTGTTGTTGTTTTCAGTCAAACCAATTTGATTTTTGCATCACCAGCTGCTTCTCTTTGTGATTTATCTGCTGCTGTGTTTGCATACAACCAGAGGCATTTGCACCCGAGTGACCGTTAGTTTTTATTTTTCTCTTCACTTCCCCTTTATTCTTCCAGAGGAGGTATAAAGTGAATTTTCTATTCTGGGGACGTGTTGGTAGAGGGACGCTTCGTTGTGTAAGTAATGATTTAAAATTCTTTCTGGAATGGGATAGATTTTTTAGTGGCTGTGAAATGTTTTGCCATAGGAACAGGGTGCTGGCAGGGGGAGGTGTAGGCCTGAACAGAAATGTGAGGACTGAAGGGATATCAGATATGGAAGTGGGTGGTGCCAGATGGACACTGATGCTGATCCCTGCTAAGATTGCTCCTTGGAATCTCAATATGATTTCCTACCTATCATTCCCTTGTTTATAGAGACCTGAATTAATTTCTCATTTCCTATTTTTCGCACCTGGCTTTGTTACCCACTTCTGACACAGGGAAGCTGGCAGAGACCAGGACAAGAGAGTTGCACCTTCTTTGGATTCCTGTTTTGCACGTACATTGTTCTCTCCTCACAGAACAAGTCCTGCTGTCCTCAGTGTTAAATTCTTTGCACTTCTGCAGCCACAGAGACCCTGCACTGTACAGATGCAGTGTCATGTCTTTATAAAGGTGTTGGTTAGCACAGGAACCGGCAGAGAACAGGCTCTAGTGAAGAATCCCTAAAAGGATGGAGGATAATGTGCTTTTTCAGAAGTCATGGTGTTAACATGTAGTTTCTTCTCCATCAGGAACCTGTAGGAAGATTTTTTGTTACAGGATTTGGTCTGGAAGAATCCCTAGGGACCTGCCTCTGGTGTAGTTGCCAGAAAAAACACTGCAGAAATTCTTCCCTTTTGTAGTATTTGGTTTGTCTTGACTGAAAGTTTTGTCACTACCCCTCAGATCTTTGGCTGCAGCTTCCACAAAAGGAGAAGAAGGTGATGAAACTTCCAGTGTCAACCCAACATGGTGCATCCCATCATCCTGCTGCTGCCAGCACTCCGTAATTAGTGGCCTGGGGTCATCTAGGCCCTGGCTATAAGCTAATTTCTGAAGACTGAGGTGAAGCTGCAGGGAGGGGCAGGGGAGAAAGGTGGCTTCCTTTGGACTCACTCCAGCAGGTCCATGGCCTTCCTGTGCTGGGGACCCCAGACAATAATTCAGGTTTTGTTGTTGCCTCACTTTCTTGTGTTAAATAATCCCATTTCCCTTAGCATTTCTTGTGAAATACAAGAGATTGCTTCCAAGGCACTTTCCTGGTTTTGGAAGTATAAAGTGAATTTTTCCTTCAAGATGAGGAATTGAGGAGGAGATGTCCTGAGCCACCACTGTGGTGCTCGGGAGGGGAGAAGGTTTCTGCTGTGTGCAAGTTGTGGTGGCCTGCCTAGCACTGATGGACTGTTGTAGCCACGGTGATGACATATTCTTGGAGACTGAAATGGCAGGAGAATTGTTCCTGGAACAGACAGACAGTGTAAAGCAGCAAGTGAGCAGGCCCAAATGTGTATTTGAGAGCTCAGAAGAAAGAATGTCAAGCTGGACTGCTGGTGGAAAAACGCTTTTGGAGGCTAAAAGAGAGGCTGCTCTGAACAGTGGGAGGGTAACAGATGTTTTAGCTGTTTGGGCTTTTTTAAGGGTTTTATGATATAACTAAGTAATTACAAGGCAGTAAATTGAAGGCATGTAATAGGTGCATACTTTTAAATCAGAGAATTACAGAATAATTTGAGTTGGAAGGGACTTTAAAGATCATCCAGTTCCAACCCCCTGCCATGAGCAGGGACACCTTCCACTATCCCAGATTGCCCCATGCCCTGTTCAGCCTGGCCTTGAACACTTCCAGGGATGGGGCAACCTGTGCCAGGGCCTCACCATCCTCACAGGGAAGATTTTTTTCTGCATATCCCATCTAATCCTACTCCCTCGCAGAGGGAAGCCATTGCTTTGTGTCCTGTCACTCCAGGCCCTTGTCCAAAGTCCCTCTTCATCTTTTTTGTAGGTTCCCATCGGGTACCTATTGAACTGGTGCAAATGATCATCAAGAGTAGTCAGTACAAAATCCACTAAATCCATACTTTTCTCTCCATTTTCCAGGTTCTTTCATTCTTACTGGTCCTGCTTTGTAGCTGTTTTGCTGATCCATGTTTACTTGGAAGGGCACAGCTGGGCTATAGATTTGATATCTCAGTGAACAGGTAAGTGCTGCTGATCATTTTGTGATTTGTTGAGTCGTAAAATCTTCCAAAATGCATTGAATATTATAGTGAAAGAAATTATTTTCAAAGCCATTACTGTTTGAACTTAATAAACTGTTGCTAAAGGTGGTTGTTGAGGCAGCAATAGCAGCAGCTTCAAAAATACTGAGATGTTGAACAGAGCAGGAGCCTGTAAATGCAGGTCTGGAAAGGGAGCAGTAATACAGATAAATCCTTAGGTTTGCATCATAAGTGTGTCTGATCTGATCTGCCTGGGACACTGAACACTGATAGCAAATGCCAAAGTACTGATCTGTTTCAAAGTTTAGTATCAGGAACTCACCATAAATAATCCAGCAGTACAGATGTGTCTGAGGTGTTTAAAGCCATGTAGTTTGTGAGATTTGGGACTTCTCCACATGCTGTCTCCTCCTTAGAAGAAAATGGTCAATTTACAATTATAACTACACCAGTGTTCTGTCCAGGAAAAGTAAATTTATGAACTGGCTACATAAAACTTTGGTTTCTCTCTAACAGAAAGTTACTCCACGATCCACAGCAAAATATTCTGCAGGACTGGGAGCCTGAGTTTAAAATAAACAAATCCATTAACATCTGTAATTGCTTATGGGAAAGGCTGACCCATGGAACCAGCATTCCTCAGCCTCTCATGTCTGCAGCCAAGCCATTTGAGAAAACAATCTCCCAAGTGTTTTTTCTGCTTTTTGAGTCTTTCTGTGGCCAGAGCTTTACTGGAGTAACTGGACCACAGCTGCTGCCATTCCAAGTGAAACACTTTGGTTTAGGTTTGAAAGAAGTAGGTTTTGGGAGCAATATAAAACCCTTGGTAAAATAGCCAGAACCATTGTGCTCTCAGGACTAGGAAGAAGAGGACAATGAAAATATGTAGGAATAGAGCTCTGGTTTTAATGTTGCCTGGGAGTTGATGGCATTTCCATCTGGACATTGTACCCACTTGTCCTGGTTCGGAGGACAGGTGTCTGTTAAGGAAGGCAAAAGCCTCTCTTGGAATGGAAAATGTAACCCCTTTTCCTCTGAATTATTTGTAATTTTGAAATTAAGGGACTCTCAGGCAAAGATATGAGAATAGGAATAACAGGTCTTGACTAGTATTGATAACAAAGCAAACAAACAACAACTCCTGTGGCATTAACAACAAACAGGAACCCGGTCCCAGCCCCCTGGGCCTGCAGGCACTGTCCCCTTGGGTGCAGTGATGGGCACAGCCGGCAGGGGGCGATGATTCCCCCGCGGCTGCAGGGGGCGCTGTGGCGCGAGCTCCAGGAGCGCGTGGCAATGGCGGCTCGGCCGGGACGGGGAGGGATGGAAGAGAGAGGGGCTTTGCTTCACAAACTCCCTGGGACAGCCGATCCCAGTGCCCCACAGAACTCTCAGAAAGCAGCAAGCTGAGACGACAGGTCTCGACAGACAGAGAGGGCAGGGCTGCAGCGCAGTGAAACCCAGAGCAGTGCGGAAAGAGCCGCGAGGGACAGGACAGGCAGCAGCCCGGCTCCCAGCCCGGCGAAGAGAAGTGAACTCAGTATCCTGGGCTCCCAAGTAAATGGTAATAGGTCCCAGTTCAGAACAAGGGCTCACTCACGACAGAAGAAAACACCTCTCGGCAAGGGTCTAGCGGCAACCCAGAACTCGTCTCTCTAAACCAGCACCTTTGACCGTGCTCTTCTGAGGCCGAGAGCGAGAAAGAGAGAGAGCGCCCGTAGCTGCTCTAGCTCTGCTTTTTACCAGCCCCTATTCTCCAGATATCTCCAGCCCCTCTCTGAGAGAAAACTCTCAGACAAGAGAACAGTAAAACAGATGCCCCTCTCTCCAAGGCTTAGCCACATCCTTTGTTCTTCTTAAGTACCTAGTTGTTAGTGGTTCTTAGAAACTTAATGGGAGAAAATTCTATACGTTAAAAGGAATAAAAGGAAAGAAAACCTAACCCCCAACGCCAGTGCTGTTACAGGTAATCCCTGCCTAGTACTGCTGTTCTTGCTGTAGCTGAAAAGATTAGGAAATTCATTTTAAAATACCATTTATTTAGTCTGTTTACCTCGTGCATGTGACAGCAGTTTGTGAAACATGGTCAGTGCTGTGTTTATTTACTACTCGGGAAGAGCTCAGCAGGAGCAGGAGAGCTAATCCTAAATGAGCAATTGTGAAAGTAAGAGGAGAGAAAAGGTGAACATCTTTAATTTAATTCTTCTCTGACTTATCCTAAAACCCCTTCTGAAATGTCAGAAACTCCATTTATTTACTTCTCAAAATGAGGTTGGGCTCTCCTCTCTGGAGCTGTAGTGTCTCAAAGCAGAGTTTAACACTCCAGAATCACTGCTTGAGCTGAAGGATGGGGTCTTTTCCTGCTCCATTCACTGGTCTTGTGCTATATAAATATAAGTGGAGATGTGTATAACAAAAGGACAGTCCAAATCCAGAGCTCCAAGACAAAAGCCTATCCCATATCAGATACCTGTTTTAAAGTCTTTCCTCTCCTTTGCTCATGTGGCTTGGGCATGTCTGTAGTGCAATTTTAGGTACAGTGTTTGGGGCCAATATGTGCTGTTTCTAAGCTTAGTATTTAATGCAAATTCTCTTTTCCTTCAGCAATTTACACTTTGTCCCACAGTGCACCTGCATGACTGCCTGCTTTTGTTTCTTTGTTTAAGGGCTTGCAGAAGTGTCTCTCTGAAGCTCTGTAGCTGATCATGATGATCCTAGACATGCTCTGCACAAACTGAGGTGCCTAATTTATGGTCCAGAGTCTTCTGAAGAACCAGCTTGTAAAAGCAGGTGAGGTCCTTGAAGAGAAAACATGTTCTGCTGAATGTGAATTAGGAGTGGAAGAATGAACTGTTGGAAGTGCCCACTTTGTGTGGTGACCTCATTGGAGTCTGGAGAATGGACATCTCTGAGGTGCTGGAAGGGCTGATGCAAATCTGATTCTGGTGTCTCCCCCTGCCCTCCAGTCCTCACAGTGTTCTTAGGCCACAGTATTACTGGAAAGCCAATGGATGAACAGGACAATGATTTTAAAGAGTTGTGGGCAAATATTTTGAGTAGGGCAAACAAAAAGGCTGGGGATGCTGAGGCAACAAAGAAGGTTCAGAACAGGCCAAAGAGCCCCACAACAAGAAACAAATTAAGAAGAGGTAAAGCTGCTGCTAAGAGCCAAACCCATCATCACTTACCGGCAGTGAAGGAGACAAACTTCCCTCAAGATCTGGGTCCAAATGAGCAAACGTTGGTCCACGAAGAAGATGGTGATGCTGCAGCCTGTAGTGGTGAGACTGCACAGGGGGATGGAGCAAGAAGCCCTCTCCCTGCCAGCCAGCTGAGCACAGGGAGCACTGAGTGTAGCCAGCGGCCTCTGACAGGTGAGTGAACTGAAATTGTTCAAACAGTAGATAGGCAAGGACTGCAAGGACTCTGTAGCTCAGTGGAGGTCTTGAGAAATCCATCTGGAGGGGACACAGCAGCACTGCTGGAAGCAGGCTTGCCCCTTACAGGGGTTTAACCTAGGGGTGTGTTCTGTGCTGCAGGCAGGCTGAAGATGTCCCTCAGTATGGCGAAGCCTTGGCACAAAGTGATTCATTGGCCAGTCATTGTTCTCTGTTTTTTGCAGTATCAGAACTGAGAAAAACACTCAGATCATTTAGAAGCAAGCTCAGAGTATACCGTGGTGCTTTTTCACTCAGTGCTTCATTGTATGGTGACATATATTGTCCCTGGATGTTGTCAAGGGCCAAAACATAAATGAACTAAGAAAGGTGTTGGATTCATTCATAAAGGATTAGTCCTTCAGTAGCTGTTAAACATGATGGCCAGAAATACAGTCACCAGTAATGGAAGTCCTTAAGCTTACATATTAGGTCAGTCAGGAATGGGGCATTGTGTGGTGGGAATGCTGGGAGAGCAGGGCTGTGGGACTGCCTTCCTTGTCCTTGCTGGAGACCTTCATGCAAGGCTTCCTTAATATTCCTGCCTGTAAAAGGGCTACAAAGGTATCTAAATGCCCTTATAGCACAGAAGCCTGATGTTGTGATTGTGGTTATCCAGTATACAGTCATGTAATAGTTACACAAATTGTTCACTTCTCTAAGAATGGCTGTTGCAGAACTGGGCCTGGCCCAGGCTGCTGTCGGGGAAGGGCTTCCCAGCAGCTCTCAGTGTGTCTCAGTTTAAAACTGCCTGGTAAAACTGGTGTTTTCTCCCCCTCTAGTAAATCCTCCGAGTGGCTGTTCCCAGACTACCTTACCCTTCCTTCCTGCTACTCCTCCAGGAACCTGCTCCTCACCCACCCCGAAGGTGCGGGTGGCAGAGCTGGTGGTGGAGAGAATGCAGCAGTTCAAGAGGGTGGCACCTGAGCAGCTGAAACACAGCTCTGATGGGAGCATGCCAAAGGCTGCAGCCAGTGGGGATTTCCCTGCCAGGAGCCAGGAGCAGAACCCTCCTGAGGATGGTACGTGTCTCCTCTTGGCTCTGGTGTGTGCAGAATCAGTGGCTGGTGGAAATGGTTGCCTGAGGAGCAGTCTTGGATCCCAGGGCTTTGTTCCTGGATGGCCTGGTGGTTTGGTGTGCAAATCACTCCATATCCCTGGGAAAAATTCATTAAAGGATTATCCCTACTTTTTTTCCAGCTCTTCTTTAAGGCTGAATTAACCTTGTGTAAATTATTGAGGAATAACTGTTTTTGGAAACAGGTTGAAATTCCAACAGGATCGATGAACTTGGTCATCCTTCCCTTGGGACAGTGTTAGGCAGCTCTTAGGTAGCCCCATCTTTGGTACATCTCCAGGCATTCTCTAAGGTGGTATGTTCTGTGTTGATAAACTGAATTCACAGCAATTTTACTCTAGTTGGTTCTTTATAGATCAAGTCCCTGTTGGTTCTATATGGACATGAAAATCTGCTGTGTTATACATTTGATGTATAAAATTCCATATTCTTCCCAGAAACTTCAGCCAAAACTGTCCCTCCATTGTCTCTGCCATGTGATGCACTGTGACTGAATTGTCACCTCCTGCTCTTGGGCTGGTACAGTCTTGGAGTATTGGAAAGGAGCAGGTTGTACCTTTCCTGGTGAGAGACCAGGTGAGAAAATGCAAGAGAAAGATTGCAGTTAATTTTTGTGCGTCTAATTTAATAAGCTAATAATGACAATTGTAACAGTTTCTCACCTTCCATACAGGATTTAGTTTTCCGTCTTAGATCATCTCTGCCTTCTTTACCAGATACCCGCCATCTCCCATCCATGGAACACGACAGTGCTCTGGCTTTGGCTCTTCAGCAGCAGTCCAAGGAGGAAGCCCTGGCAAGCCTGGAGGATGCAGGCTTGTTCTTCTGTCAGATCTGCCAGAAGGATCTCACAGCCATGAACACGCTGCGACGAGAGCAGCACGTCAACAGGTGAAACACCAGCAGGACCTGTCCTTTCCACCCAGCCCCCCACAGGCTCCTCACTCAGCCCAGCCATGGAAGAACAGGGATTCTGCATAACAGTCTTTACCTTTATGGCTTTTAATGAGTCATTTTGGTGTGAAAGCAGAGGCTGGTTGTCTTGCCCTGCAGGGCTTCTACATGTGTGTGGCTAGGCCAAATCTGCTTTCATTAACAGTGTGGCAGAGGAGCTGCTGTTGTAAAGGAACTTGGTGACTTTAAAGGTCTTTTCCAACCTTAATGATTCCATTAGTGATAACTCTCTACTGCAAATTTTGAGATCTACTGATTGCAGCCAACAAAGTTGTGTTTGCTTTGTTTTGCTAAAATTCATCTAAGGACATCTGGTACATCACTGTGTCTGAGCTGTTTGCTGAAGAAGAAATGACACTACTCAGAGAGATGATTCAATTGAAATTACTGCCCTTCATTTAACAATTTCCTTAGTGATAAATATCAAACACAATATATTATGTACTGGCAGCTCTTTGGAAATTGAAACTGTGCTTTTCTGTCGACAACGTATCTGACACAATGCATTTGAATGATTGTAAATTGTTAATTCAAGCACTTCCAGAAAGCAGGAGTGTTGTAAATTGTCCAGTCCTACATCGTGTTACTGAGTGGCTCCCATTGATCAGGCTGGTCTGCACCTGCAGCTTTCCAGGTGTTACTGTTGTTTCTGTTTTCAGACATTTTGTGCTGCTTGAAAGGACAGAAGCTGTAAAACAGTGACAGTGTGCTAGAAATGCTTTTTGGAAAGTCAGGCTTTCTAACTGTTAGCATGTAGTCATATGTTGAGATTACAAGGTTATATTAGCCAGGGACTTTTTGACAGCAACCTTCATCCGAAGAGTGAAGCTGTAGATGGATAGATGCTCTGACACATCAGTAATCACCAGTGGTGAATGGTCTCTTAGCACAGCCCTGGGTATGGCATTACCTAATTAGGATGTGACTTTTGTAATAGGTCCTGCAGATCCAGGATTTCACACCCTGAGTCTCTTTGGAGAGAACAGAAAAAGAACGAATACAAAATTTTATATAGTTTTGGCCTGCCAGAAGTTATTTGAAGTTCATCATGCTGCACTCTGGAGTGTGGTGTCAATTCAGCTGCTCCCTTTTCTGTTTATAAATGAGCTGGAATGTTAGGATGAGTGCAGGAAGAGGAATTAGGTGATGGACAAGTGTGTTGTTTGGAGAGGCTGTGGACTCCTTATTCCTGGAGGTGTTCAAGGCAAGGCTGGAGGAACCTTTTCTAGTGGAAGGTGTCCCTGCCCATGGCAGAGGGGGGATCAAGATGGCCTTTAAGGTCCCTTCCAACCCAAACCATTGTGGGATTCTATGATTCTAAAGTTATTCACTGCACTTGCCTTGAGCAATATGTTTTTTATGCCTCTGAGACCATTGCCTCCATGTAACTGTTCCATGTCATGTTCGTCACAGTGTTGGGCACATAATTCTTGTTTCTTTAGTGGATGTTCATGGCTGTTACTGATATTAGAAGTGATTGTGCTATTATTATTATTATTATTATTAGCTTAAGTCTTAGCATGGACCCTTTAAAGCCTCCATAGGTAAGCTTTGCCATTGTCTCCCAGGTGTCTGGATGAGATGGAAGAAGCACAGATGTCATCTTCCAGCAAACCAGTGGTCCCTGAATGTCCCATCTGTGGGAAGCAGTTCCAAACCCTGCAGAGCCGAGTCAGTCACCTGAAACGCTGTGCTGTGGAGATGGATGTGCCTCCTAATCTGCTTCTTCAGGCAGTGCAGTTGCAGGTGGCCACGCTTGGTGATGCAGCTCTTCAGTGTCCCAGGTAAGCTGGTAGGAAAAAAAAAAAGATGCTGGTTGCTTCCTTTGGCCTGAGAGGTGTTGGAGGTCAGGAAGAACAATAAATGCAAGGCTGACTCACACTGGATGAAACCTGAGCCCAAAGCAGGTCAAGTAGAGTCATGACCCAGTACCAGGTGAGGGGGATATGGCAGTCAGTTGGAGAAATCATCTTAATTTCCCTCAGAAGAGGTCAGGTGGTAGATGACTTTAAAAGCCAGCAGGCTTTTAAAGCAAAATGGGGAGTAAATAACCTCCCAGTGGTTTGTCAGAATGATTTGTGCTCTGTGAGGCAATTGCTCAGTAAAGCTGAATGGTGTGTTTGAGCTTACTGAGCAAACCACAGAGTATGAGTGTGGAGCCTCTCCTGAGATCTGTGGTGCCAGTGCCTCAGCTCATGGCTGTCCTGGGAATGTCCTTTTACCCTGAGCCAAAGAGGAAGCAGATGTGATGTTTTGGAATGTGCTTGGTACAGAGCTGCTCGCTTGGATTTGAGCAGAATCTTCAGAGTGCTGCAAGTGGTGCCTGAGTGAATTTGTAGAGATGCTCGTAAGTCTCCTTGTGTCAAGGAAGGACCATTGCCTGTTCCCTGTGGAAGCAGAGGAGTGGGAAAGCATTTTCTGGTGATCTGGTTTTCTCCCTGCTTCAAAATCATTCAAGGTAGAGATAGCAGATGCTCACATCCCAAATTAAGACTTTCCTAAATTGCTCTAAGTTCCTTGAATGATAAGAAATCATTTGCTTTCTGCTAGGAAAGAAAGTACTGAATGGTTTTTATTATGCTTGACATAGGAACCTCTCTGAGCAAATGGAGCAGCTGCTCTGGAGTGCTCAGTGTTTGTTGTCTCTGATCCAGTCACATTAACTGGGGCTTCCTGCTGCATTCTTGGATTTCAGCAATCAGCCCAGCAGGGCAAAGCGGAAAGGCCCCTCCAGTGAGGACTCGAGGAAAACACAGAAGAGGGCCAAAATGGAGCCTAAGGATGAAGATTTGCAGGTTGCCATGGCAATGTCACGCTCTCTGTTGGAGCAAGAAAAGAAGGAACAAGCAAAATCACTTACAAATGTGAAACCAGTGGCTGCTTTCCCAATCAAATGGAAGCCAGGATCAGGTATGTGTTACAGCAAGTTAGTGTCTGAGGCTGTTATTACAGGAGTAATGTGGCTGTTCTCCACCAAAACTTCCCTGTTGGATACAGGAGGGATGACAGCCCTGCTTCTGGTTTATTTAAGCTGTCAGATCTTCAACAATATGCAGTATCCACACGCAGTCAAGAATGGCTGCAAGATGTCCATGGGTTTCAAGAATTTTGTGCTTTTTTTCACTGATTTGTTGTTTTGAATCTGTAAGATAGTCTTAAGCTTCTATTTCTTGTAAACTGTCGAAGTAAGGAGAAATAACATGAAAATATTATTATTTCTCCTGTAGTAGATTTTTTTTCCTATTCCTCCTGGATTAATGCAGCTTTTTCAGCATTATCCGTATCATTTTGTCCTTTCAGCAGTGCCATGTGTGTCCAGTACATGCTGCTGAGCAGGTGCCTTGCTGTGTCAGAGTGCAGAAGGGTTTAGAAAGGCTGACAACTGCCAGGGGAGAGGGCTGAGAGCTGTACAGAGGGGAGACTTCACTCTTCACAACCCTGCTCAGGTCTTCTCCTGCCCGTAGGTACTCCCTGTTGGATTTGGGGTTGGGCATTAGTAAGACACAGGATTTCCAAGTGAAAGCTGCCCAGTGTTTGTGTGAGCTGTGGTTTGATATCATCCATGACCAGAACACAAGAAAAGGAGTCCGTCATGGGTCTGTTGGTGGAGTTATTTCTCCCATAAGGGCAATGTGAGGTTTTGGACTACCTGCACAATCTCAGGAGTTGTGTTCTCATGCCTTTTGGTTGTCACTGATTACAGCACTGAAGAAGCTGCTGTGTTGATCTCCTCTGCCCTGTGTGTTCAGCTGTTTATTTGGGTTCCTTTTCTTTTTAAAGAGAAAAAAAGGCGTAGAAAAGGCACCAGTGCCCCTCCGCCGCTGCTGCTCCAGGACCCGGAGAAGGCCCACAAGAGGATCCAGGAACGAGTAGCCATGATGCTGACAGAAGAGGTGGAATTCCCTCCCACCCCTCAGCTGCCCATTAGTAGGATTTTGGAGGATGAATCCGGAAAACCAACCTGGCTCATGCCATTGCCAAAAGCCAAGGAATGCTTTTTATGGAAGACCAGTGCTCTGACAGGACCCTGTGACCCCGAATCATTCTACACTGCAGCCTTAACTCCTCCAATTGTACCCTGGAAACCTGTGCAGGTGGGGAGCGCTGTTGTCTTTGCTCTGATATGTGTGTGCCCTAGTTCTTGATACTTGCCCTGTATCCCTTGTGTTTCCTCATTGGGAATGTAAACCAGTCATCCCCTCTCTCTGCACACTCACTGCCCGTGACCTGTTCTCCCCATGTCTTATGCAGTCAGGTTTGAGGATCTTGAACTTCCATTTCTGCCTTTTGGACGGGAGAACAAGGCTTATATTAGCATGGTTTTTGAGCTTTCAGAAAATAAAAGGGATGGGAGCAGAGAGTACTGAGTAAAGGGACCCCATCATTGTGCCATTAGTTTGTCCATATTTACAGCAGCCTGACTCTTGTTTTTGTACTTGGCACCTCTCTCTGGTCATTTTTAGTGTGAGCTTTGCCCATGTTGCACGCAGCAAAGACTGGGGGGAAGAGTTTAAATTGAAACCTGGTATTTGCTAGCACAGAGAAGGTGGGAGTGCCTGGAGTTGTACAGCAAAGCATTTGCACTCAGGCTTTCCCTGTGCATCCCACTGGCTCCTGGTGCATGTGAGCTTTGATCCAAGTCTCAGTTCCACTTTTTTATTTTGGTTCCACCTGGATCTGCCTCTTCCAGTGCTCTGTATTTTTATGAAAACTGCCCAGAGAAACAGACAAAGCTCTTTCAGTCTCTTTTCTCCAAGAAGGATATCACTTCTCTTTCTTCCCTATTTTTTCTCTTGAAGAAGTATTTGGTGCTCCTGTTCAAAATCTACTGTGCATATATGGGTACTTTATTCAATACTTCTTCCCTAGTCAAAGCCCAATGTTTCTCTGGCTTGTTGCAGCTTGAGGCTGGAGAAGAGGGACTCCATTCTAGGAAGTTTTGACCTTTCATTCAAGCCAAAAACCACCAGAGAAGTTTAAAAATAAAAAGCAGGAAGGTCTCTAAAATCATGGCAGGAATGTGTTTTTTCTCTGATTCTTTCCATTCACAACAATGGCTGAACCATTTTTACTTAGAAATAAACAAGCAAAATTATTTTTTGGGAAATGAAGACCAAACCTGGAAAATACCCACTCCAAGGTGAAAGTTTGATTTAGTTACATGTAACTGCAAAAGCATTTCAGAGCTCAGAACAGAAATACCTGGAGAGCTTCAGCTGTGACTTTTGCCAGGAACTCCAGGTATAATGAAGTATTTAGATGTTGGACTGGGAGCATTTCCCCCATCCTTTCTCCCTGCTTGGCAGTTGCCTGCACAGACATGCTCCTGGAGAAACCAACTTTTCTGCATTTTCCATTGTAGTTTTCTTCCTTCTGTTAAGAGCTGTCTTTTCTCTGGAGAGTCCTTTGTAAGACTGCAGAGAGCTGTTCCTCAGAATCCCCTGTACCTGGGCAATGCTCCATGATCCTTCACAGATGTTTCAGGAGTATGAAGTAGACACTGTACTCCGAACTCTGCAAACACATAAAACAAGACCTAATTTATTGGTGTCCTTTTTTCCTTCTCATTTGATCAGAATAAGCCAGAGAACCTTCAGCCATCAGTGGGATCTCAGCAGCCAGAAGTATCCCAGCAAACTCAGCCTGACCCCAGTTCTCAGGAACCCACTTGCACAAAGGTTGGAGGCCAAACTTCTGATGAATCCAAGCCAGGCCCTGAAGGACTTGGGCAGCTTTTATCCCCGAGCCAGAAGGACATTCAGACCCTGCAGGACCTGATGGAGTTGGCCAGGGAAGGACTCACCCTTACTCAGTGGAACCTTGACACTGGCCGTGTTCAGGCAGTAGAGCAGCCAGGTGAGTTCTGGCAGCTTTGTGAGCCCTGTCCCTGGTTCCTTCAGCTACACAGAGCCAGACTGTGGCTGGGCTGAGTCAGACAGCCCCGGCAGCACCTACAGGTTGTTGATGTTGATTCAGGAGGTGAAATTGTGGGGCCACATTTTCCTGCAATAAGATTTAGATACAATCAACCTGATATTTCTGAAATTATTCATAAATCCCAGCTTTTAAGAGAACTCCTGGATAGCAGATACTAAATTTTATTTTAAAATTAAGGATATCAAAGTATTTTCTGCCAGGAGGAAGCCTGGATGCATTCAACAGCTGGAACAAAATCTTCATTCCTGCTTATCTTGGTCATACAAGACAGCTGGAGAGGATCTTTTCACAAGGACGTACAGGACAAGGGGGATTGGCTTTCAGCTGAAGGAGGGTATATTTAATTAGATACTGGAAAGCAATTTTTCCCTGTGAGAGTGGTAAGGCC
>WEKY01020318.1:0-13460 GCA_013390045.1 Picathartes gymnocephalus | reverse complement strand
TTCCTTCCTGCCTGCCTGCCTGCATGATCATGTTGGGTCTCCTCAGCATCACTTGCCTGGATCTTCTTGTTGACTCCTTGGAAGTGTTCAGGCATGGGCATTTCCCACAGCTCAGCGGCTCCTTTCTCACTCCTCCAGGCACCCTCATCCCTCACCACAGCTCTGGAGGACTTTGTGACACCCAAGAAGCTGGATGGAAAACACTGCCTCAAATGTAGCAAGTAAGATGATTTCTAACATCTTATTAACACTTGATTCTATGTGAAGGAGCTGCATGTCATTGAGCAGAATCATCTTCTCATGGAAGTTTAAAGCACAATAATGAGACACAGGTTTTTTTCATGTGACCCTATGGCATGGAATGGCCTTTAAATACTGTAAGGATGTTAGACACAAAAGCTTGTCTGGTCTTGTTGGGTTAAGATAGGGTGCATTTCAGCAGTTGACTCTGCTTTGTTTCAAGGTGTGAGAAGAAGGCAACTGCCTCTAAGAGGGTTACAGTCCATCGTGTTCCCAAGGTTTTCACAGTGTGCCTGGAAAGGGCTGCTGATCACACAGGCAAGAAGATCAGCAAGGTGAGATTGCCCAAAGCAGTACACTCTTTCAGAAACTGCTCATGATGAGGTTTTCGTGTTCTCTTATGGGGAGAGGAGAGTTCCTGTGAGAAGACCATCCTGGACTCTGCTCCACAGAGCTGCTTTGGCTGAGAACAGTTTCCTGCTGCCCAAGCCATTATATGCTGAAGGGCTATTTCATGTGGTAGTTCAGGATAATTTCTGAGCCCACTAGGTCTTTCTGTAGATTGTGGAGTATCCCGAATACTTGGATCTTCGGCCATACATGTCTGACACAGCTGGAGAACCCCTCCTCTACTCCTTATATGCTCTTGTGGTGCACAGTGGTGACACCTGTCTTGATGGACACTTCTTCTGCTATACAAAGGTAAAGAGCAACTTCTTTCTTGATAGAGTAAGGTATACTGGGAAGACAAATTTCCTTGTCAGTGTTACAGGTAGCCAAAGCTTTTGGGAAAGAAAGTCGTCTTCAGGGCTGATTTGGATTTCTTTTGGTGTACTCTTTGTTCAGCTGCTCTCTCTCTTTGGTGTTGTGGAGAAAACCTGCAGTTCGTTTCCAGAGATGGATGACTTTCTTTGCAGGCCAGCAATGGACTATGGTACAAGATGGATGATGAGTCTGTGGATAATTGTGGCATCCATGCTGTTCTCCGGCAGCAAGCCTATTTGCTGTTCTATGCCAGGTAATAACCAAGGTCATGTGTTCAGAATATGTTTCCTTTTCCTGGCTTTGCTGTTTGTCTTGTCATCCTCTTGGGTGCTTCTGACATAGGAGACAATTCTTCCCTGCTTACTTCAGTGCTGTCAATTCTGAACTACACCATATCAGTCCTTCTCTTGCTGGGCTTTAGGGTGCTGGCCTGTGTAAGCTGCTCCTTGTGTGCTGTCTGAAACTAGGTCATGTTGAGAGAACTTAAAGGGGCCTCCAGGAAAAATGGAGAGGGATTCTTTATCAGGGAATGCAGTGATAGGACAAGGTGTAAAAATTTCAAAGTGAATGAGAGATTTATATTAGTTATTAGAAAGAAATTCTTGCCTGTAAGGATGGTGAGGCACTGGCAGAAGTTGTCTATGAGCTTCTCTAAGGTGTGGCTGCCCCATGCAAATGGTCAGGGTCAGGCTGGATGAAGGTTGGAGCAAACTGTAGATGTCCCTGCTCATGATAGGGGGGGTGGAACTAGATGGTATGTAAGGAACCTTCCAAGCCAAACCTTTCTAGGATTCTGTGAAATGGAGGCTGTAGGGAGAATAGAGATGAGGACTTGTTCTGACAGGGGCAGACCTGGTGGGAAGACCCACATCAAATTTTCCATTGGTGACCTTGGTAAAATCTTCTCTCTGCTGTAGAAACCACTCCAAGAAAATGACTGAATCCCAGAGGAGCCTGCAAGGAATGCCCTAAACAGAGATCACTTTTTTTTTTTTTCTCCAGATGCTCTGATTTAAAAATGGGAGGAATGGTGCCTTCCTCTCTGACACCACATCATGCCCATTCCTTCCTCAGTCAGTGGGGGGCCAGCAGTGAGCAGGCAGGTTCTGCAGGGACACATGGTCAACCTGGTAGGACTATGTCAATGCACTGCCACAGGACGAATGCCAGGGATAGGATCCAGAGCAGATCTCTGCAGTGGGGCAATGATCACTGCAGCTGGTTCATGAACAGCACTGACTCCAACAACTCAACAGGGAGGAAGAGAAAGAGAACTAGTCCTCCAGGTCACGACCATGCTCTCAAGGATGGCACAGCTTCAGGGCCCTGCAACAGAAGCTGTTTGTGGGCTCCTGCACCCAGTGCTACTTGGGTACAACACCTGCCCAGACAGAGAGAGCAAAGCCAGTCCTCACAGTGGGGCTATGATCTTTGTAGATGGTTTGTGGAGATCATGGACTACCACCAGTCAGTGAGGAGGAGGAGGAGGAGCTGGTGGAGAAGAAGCCCTCCACTTTGTGACCAAGACCCAAAGGATGATACACCAGAAGGGTCCTCGAATGGTAGCTCCAAGAGGGCTACTGCACCCACTGCTGCTCGGAACCAACCCCTACCAAGGCAGAGAGAGCAGGGCAGATCACCACAGCGGGGTTATGATCTCCGCAAACGGTTTGTGGAGATCACGGACTACCACCACTCAGCAAAGAGGAGGAGGAAACACTAATTTGGAACAAACAGGCAGAAAAGCCAAAGCTAGAATTAAAACCCCTTGTAAGCCTTGTGTCTATAATTTACAAGGTGTTTCCTTCTCTGTAGGTTTTGGGGCAATTGGTGGAAATACCCCCTGTGGGATGTTTGTATAATGGAAGTTTGAAAGCTGCATGGTTGCATGTGCCCAACATGCAAGCTCTTCTTTTTTAAATATGGAATTCAAGTCACTCAAAAGGACATGAACTGGATGAGCCAACAGTGATTGGGACTGAAAAAGGCTGGATGGCTGGGCCCTGAGGGTGCTGCTCAGTACCACCAAGTCTATTGTGTTGCCAGGAACAAACACTGTCTCCCAGGAATCAGCACTGGGATTGATCCTGGTTAACATCTTCCTCAACTAATGGTCTGTCTTTTGGGGCAGAGGACATGCTCAGCAAATTGGCAGATGGCAGCAAACTGGAAGAGTGGTGCTTAGGCCAGGGGTTGTGCTGCTATCCCTAAGGGACCTGGGCAGGCTGGAGAGGTGGGCTGGCAGGGACCCCTTGCAGTTCAGAAAGGGAGGTGTAAAGTGTGCTGAGCACCCGCAGAGACTACTGAGTGAGCCCATGGAGGCTCCATCCTTGGACATGTTCCATAGCCCTCTGCACATGATCATGGACACGTGGCTGTAGGTGTCCCAGCTTGAGAAGGGGGGGATGGGAAAGCCCTGACTTCACCCTCCAGGTGACCTCCCTCTTAGGCTCAAAGTGTCACAGATGCCTAAAAGAGAATCCAGACAGCAGTGCTGTCCCCCTAAGGTGACCATCTACAGCTCCACCAGGAAGCTGGAGCCTATGGAGACCCTAGGCCAGGGCAGGTTCTTGGCAGGTGCTGTGCCCCCAGCAGAGCAGCCATGAGTCACTGGACCCTGAAAATGCATGTATGGGACCTAAAAGTAAGTGTTTGGTCCCTAAAAAGGAGACTTGCATAGAATCATCAAATCACAGAATCACAGAATAGTAGGGTCCTAGAATCTTTTGGATTGGAAGGAACCTTAAACATCATCTAGTTCAAACTCCTCTGTCATGGGCAGGGACATGTTCTACTAGACCAGGTAGCTTCAAGCCCTGTCCAACCAGGCCTTGAACATTTCCAGGGATGGGACAACCACAGATGCTCTCAGCAACCTGTGCCAGGGCTTCACCACCCTCTCAGTGAAGAATTTCTTCCCAAAATCTAATCTAAACCTAATTTTTGTCTGTTTGAAACCATTACCTCTTGTCCTGTCACTCTGTACCCCTTTGTGCAATGTCACTCTCCAGCTCTCTTGGAGACCCTTTTGGGGCTAGAAGGTGCTAGAAGACCCTGGAGCCTTCTCTTCTCCAGCAGAAACACCCAAACTCTCTCTTTTGAGAGAGGTGCTCCAGCCCACTGAGCATCTTTGCTGCCTTCTCTGAAACTGAACTAGCAGGTCTGTGTTCTTTCAAGCCTAGAAGCAAAGATTTGGGTTCTATAAATGAGACCTGGGGCCACAAGAGAGGGCTTTGAATCTTGCAAATGAGGGTTTGGACAATCAAGATGTGGCTTGGACCCTAAAAATGACTAGTTGGATCATTAAAATGACGGTTCAGAGTGCAAAAGGGAGTCTTGGAGAGGTAAAACAGTGTTTTGGACTGCCAAAAAGAGATGTTGAAAACTGAAATGGCGACTTTGGACACTAACAGTGAGGCTTTGTAGCCTAAAAATAGCTGCTTTGTGGACCAAAACTAAGACTTGGGAAGAAAACACGAGGCTTTTGACCTTCTTAATGTAACTTCAGAATGGGAGCAGATAATTTCTGTGTGTGAAATGAGATTTGAATCCTCCAAATGAAACTGTAGGCCCTAAGAAAGGTCTGTGGGTAATAAAAGAGAGGATGGGAGGCTAGGAATGAGGATTTTAGCCCCAAACCAGTGGTTTTACAAGAAAAGAATATGTGAGATGCTACAAATGATCCTTTGGACTGTGCAAAGGAGGTAATACCTGGCCTCAAGAAATGAACCTTTGTGTCAATTAGAGGGCTTTGGACACTCCAGCAGAATTTTTGGGCTGTAAAAGAGGGCTTTGAACTCTTACAAATGAGGGTTTGGGTCTTCAAAATGAAACTCTGGGCCCTAAAATTGGGTCATTGGAAATGAAAAGGAGGCTTTGAACTCTGAAGTTATGTTTAATGCCTTTAGTGATGTTTCAGTACCACAAACCAAGGATTTGCTCCCTATAAATGCCTCCTTGGAGACTTAAAAGAAGGCTTTGAGCCTACCAAATTGAAGACTGAATCCTAAAAAGGAGACTTTGGCCCCTGACAGGGAGGCTTTGGAAGTTACAAAGGTAAATTTGGACTGAAAATGAGACTTTAGTCTTTACAAATGAGGCTTTGGACCTTCCAAATCAGACCTGGGGCCTTCAAAATGATGCGCTTAGCCCTTTGGATTGGTCTTGACACCTTAAGAGCAGCACTTGGAGCATACAAATGAGGGTTTTGACACAAACCAGGTAGTTTTGGACCCTAAAAATGAAACTCTGGGTCCTAGAAAGACTCTGGGTACTAAAAGTCTGCTTTGGGCCCTTCAAATGAGGCTTTTGGTCCTGAAAAAGTGACTTTACAACCTAGAAATGGGTATTTGGACACTCCCAATGGGACACTGGACATGAAGAACCCAAGGCTTTGAGCCCTCAATTTATCCTGAGTTTATAACCTGAGGTACATTTGACCCATGAGTGGGCAGCTTTCAAGGCTAGAAGAAAAGCTTTAGTCTCTACAAAACAGTATCTGGGCCATGAGAGAGCCTTCAGGGCTCAGAGGTACCTTATAACTCTCAGCTACCCAAAATGAGGTGGGGTCTCTCATCTGCAGCAGTTATCTATGTCTTTCCTTGCTCAGGCAGTGTTATGTGGCAAGGCAAGCACTAAGTAGACCTGCTACTGTAGGTGATAGGCTGCCCAGCAGGGGGAAAGGCCAGCAACCACTTTCTGTTCTGGCACCTTTTGTGTGGCAGCAATTGCTGGACATCCTCTGTTTTGGATACCCAAATTTTAGAGATGACATCCTGCAAACTGTGGTGGTACACTTATTTTGGCAAGGAAATCACCTAGCCCCAGGTCAGGTGGGGGCTGCCCAGGTGCAGGATGAGAGGCTGTCCAAGAGTGGTAAAGGCCAGCAACATCTTTCTGTCTGGACACTTTTTTCTGTGGAAGCAATTGTCACTACCTATTGATGTAGGGTGTGATGTTTGTTGTAAATTCTCATCAGGCTAAACAAGGACACCAGACACTTGTTAGGCAACTCTTATGCTTTTTTGTACAGTCACTATAACTCCTGCAACCAGCCCACTATTTAGACTCAACAGGTGTTGACTAAAAAGCCCTTAAATTCTATGATAAACTTCTACAAATGTGATGGCTAACAAGCCCTTAATTTTGTACAGTACACTTCAATGAGTTCTCAACTCCCACAACAAACTCCTCAAAGGTGCTGCCTAACAAGCCACAACACTTCCATAAGCTCCCGCAGTCCCACAACAAACCTCAGTATGGAGTACAGGGTAGAATATGATAGCTGTGTTTTGCCCAGTGAAAGAAAGGGAGGAGAAAAATAAAGGTGAAGGAGAGAGAAAAGAAAGAACATCACCAGTCCTTAGATCCCATGTTGGTCCTGCCACATGGATGGTCCGGAGCTGGAGTTGCAAAAGAAAGAAAGCAAAAGAAAAAGAGAGGAAAACAAGAGAACTTCCTTTTATAGTTAGTTAACTGGGTGCAACCTCTTATGTAAACTAGCCTTTTCGTGCCATTTTGTTTGCACCTGGACAGCCAGTCCTTTGAGCCCTCCTCCAGAAGTGAGTTGGGGCAGGGGAGAATGAGTAGGATAAACCCCTGTGAAATAACCGGAAAAGTGGTGTCTCCACTCAGGGGGAAACTCGACACATTTCTGGGAAAATGCATAGATGATTTCTGCTTTGTGAAAGCTTGGTGTGGCTTTTATAGTTGTAAAGTAAATGGCTGTCTGTCAGAACTTCAGCCTATCTTGTCAAATCTCACTTCAGCAATGAGATGTTTATTGGCAGCTGGGAGATGCCAGACCAGTGTTAAACCCATGGCACCAAAATAACTCACTACCAGAAAGCTTGTCCTGTTTGAGTTGACTCGAAGGTTAACAAACAACAGAAAAGTTCTTGGGGGCGAATGAGCTTTCCTGCTATGAAGCCCCTTTCCAGTGCCAGGGATGACAGCTCTCCAGTCCAGCCAGATATACCCCAGGGCACCACGGGGCACTGCAGGCAGGAGAGGTTGCAGTGAGAAATGAACAGGGTCCCTCTTGGCCCACAGGCTGTGTACATCCCTAGGAAAGACAGACTCTGCCCTGCCATGTAGGACTGTGATTATTTCTCCATTCATCTCAGGAACTCTTTGGGTGGGTACTCAGATTTGGGGGCAAGATTGAATATTGCCAGATGACACTCAGATATTTTCTTTTCAGAGGTGCTGTTTTTCCATGTACATTGCCGCTTGTCTCTGTCACCTGGATACAAAATGTATGGCTGCTGTTGCTTTTACTCACACTATCTGCTGGTGCTGTTCTGGTATCTCAAGATAAGGACTCCTGGTTCATAGGACTTCAAGTTTTCAGAAGTGAGGCCATGAGAGGTCAACTGAGAGAAAGTTCTCTGCAGAACCTCCTCTGGCAGAGGCTGTTCCTCGTGCTTTGTGGAGGAAGGCTCTGAACAGGGGTCCAGTGAAGTGGATGAGAGTTTTAAATACCACTTCTGGAGTTTAGTTTCACACTTTGTCACAAGGGGACATTTCTCAGCTCCTTGTGAGACTAGTCTGACAAGTAGGATGAAATAACAAGTGGACGCTCTTGCTCTACTCCGTATAAGCTGTCATCACATAGAAACTTTCTATGTGCTCATCTGTCATCCAGAGGCAAAAGGATGATGCCTCCACAGGCAGGCAAGAGCTTGAATGGCCCATGGCATTTACAGGCAAGAGGAGGAGGGAGGATGGGATTGGGGGACTTTTCCTGGGGTGAATTAGAAGGGTCCCTTCCTCTGCCTCCACTACTCTGATCCTCCCCAAGCCTCCAGCAGAGCTCCTTCATCAGAGCTGGACATTGTTTTCCCAGAAGTGTCAGTAGTGCCTCCCACCCTGGCAAGGGCTTGTCAGGAGATCTCTGCCTCTGCAGCCACGGGAGGGGAGAGGTCCTGTTTCCCTAGTCCAGTGCCAGATGTTCCAGCTCGGTGGTGTCCAAAGGCACAGCCATGCTCAACCCTTGGTGGGGGGCATCTGTTGACTTGGTTTTCCTTCCTGGATGGGAGGTGGAGCAGGGTCCTGCCAAGCCTGGAGAACCTGTGGCAGACTGTCATGGCCAAGGGCCCAAACTAGCTCCAGGAAACCATTGCTCGTGGCAAGGCAGGACTGACCCTCCCCTAACAGCTCTGCTGAGCTCACACCACTCACATCTTCTGACAGCTGTGCTTGGGGCTGCATCTGGGCCTGGACATGTCCCTCAAGGGCCGATAAATACTCAGGGAGGGACCAGCATGAGCACACAAGAGAAGGAAGAAGTGCAGCTGATGAAACCATGGCAGATGGGGCTGTGGCAGACACCGGTAGACACTGGCAGAGCACACCTGACCAGGCTTTGTTGGT
Source organism: Picathartes gymnocephalus (assembly GCA_013390045.1). Taxonomy (NCBI): domain Eukaryota; kingdom Metazoa; phylum Chordata; class Aves; order Passeriformes; family Picathartidae; genus Picathartes; species Picathartes gymnocephalus. The sequence continues at coordinate 5,081 of WEKY01020318.1, read as the reverse complement.
GATCTTGGCCAAGGCTCTTGGTGGCATTTGGAGTGTTCTTATACCTGGTTCACACTGGTGTAGCTCTCACGTGGCTGGGAGTTTCCTCTCTACAGCACCACTGAGAGATACAAACCTGACCTCTCTGGTGTCAGGAGTGTTTAGCACCCATTTGGATGAACTCTGAGCTCTCTGCTTGGTCCTTAGGGGAGACCCTGTTCTCACCAAGAGACCCCACTGCACATGTGCCGTGCTTCTTCCCACCCTGAGCAGCTGTGCCATGTGGTGACAGAGGCAAAGCAAAAGTCTCATGTCAAGCCTGAAGAACCCAATTGATTCCAGGCACGAAGGGGAGCTGTCAGGGGAGGTTCTGGGAGGAGAAGGGTGGGAGCAGAACAATCCCTGTGTGGTGTGGCAGGAGGAGAAGGGGCAGAGTGAGGCCCAAGCATGCTCCCTGTGAAAGCTTGTGTGGTGCTGCAGAGCCCTGGGGTGTCATTGTCACTGCAGAGAGAAGTGAGGCCACTCAAAGTCTCTCCTCAGAGCACGTTACTTGCAGAAGCCCTTCCAGTGAACAGAAAGAGGCCTGGCCTTTGGAGTGTGGTGACTTTGGCCAGAGGAACATCCCTCTTTGAGGGGAGACATCTCTTCCTCTAGCAGAGGGTATCCCTCATGTTTGTACACGAAAGCTTTCACAGGCACAGACCACCATTTTTGGGGCTCCTTTTCATTTTTTGACCCCTAAAGAAGGAGTGTCATCCCTGTATCAGGCTACCACAGTTGAGCAGAGGGAGAGTCTGTGGGAGCTGCCCTCACTTCCTGTGGGAAGCTGTTGAAAATTTGCACCTTAAACTCTCTTGCAGTCTGGCAACACCAAATTCCATTAATTTCCTCTAGGGGTAAAAAAAAGACACCTTCCTGTTCAGGTGAGTGCCAGAACTTACTCACAGTACCTGGAAATAAAAGCCTGCCAAGAAAAAAGCAGGTCTGCAGGCTTATCGTGCATGATGTCCCAGTGCAGTGAGAGCAAACAATACCACACCTCTGCCGCTGTTGAGACGGTAAATGACACAAAGACTCAGTGTAGTAAGAAGGCAATAAGCTCTGGTTTATTGAAAAAGATGCAATATTTATAGCCTGTTCCCTACACATGTGGTATTCCATTGGCTACTATTTTAACATCCCTAACACCATTGGCTATGTGGTTAAAAACAATTACTCTAAACTGGTTAGGAGCGAACATACACACAATGAGAGCAGGTACAGCTTGTTAATCTGGTGTTTTGAATTCTTGCTCCATGTTGATGCAGAAGTTCTCATGGGTACACTGTATTGTTCATGATCGATGTGTGAGAATGTTTTTACTTTCTCACAGGCAGATTGCTGCATGCTGTAGCTGAGAATTTCTCTCTGACTGTCTTTTTGCCTTCCAAGGGCCTCCAGAAAGTCCTTTGTTATATTTCCCATCCCCATGCAGATGCCCAGGACCCCAAGCTCCCAGGGTGCAGAGCTGCCTCAGCAGTGGTCTTTTCCCAGCACATAAAAGAATAGTATGGTCTCTTCTGGATCCCATCCCCCCCAGGTTCTAAGGCCACTTGTTCCCCTTCCCCTGCTCTTTCCAGCTGGGCTGCTGGCAGGGGAATATTCCTTCCTCAAGGAACACTTGACAATTAGACTGACCTGGGCTTTCCCCTGTGGCCAGGCCATTGGGCAGTGAGGAGGCCATGGGCTTCCTTTCAGTGTTCCTCACCAGCAGCAGAGGAAATTCAAGCCCATGTTTATAAGGGCTCACACTGGTGCTGAGACTCCTTTCAACAGACAAAAGCTGAAGGAGAATAAAGTCTCCATGTCACAAGGAAGCCTGGAGCTCAAGGAGAAAGGCCAAGGCTCCTTCTCAGAGAAGATGCCTAGTAGAAACAGACTTGTAATCCAGAGCAGAGATCAGTAATGGTCCCCATGAGTGCATCAACATGTGAATTCCCCATCCCTGTTATTCAGGAATAAGTGAGTTCTTTCCCAAGACTTCTGAATTGTCTGAGGAAAGAGAAGCCTGGAGCCCCAAAAAAATTAGAAACAGGAAGGACATAAGAGAACTGAGTCTGAGTTTCTTCTCCCATCCCTCCATAAAGAAAGAAGTTAAAAAAGGAAAGATTCCCAGATTGCAGCTCCAATTGAAGGTTAATTTCTCTGAGGTGAAGATATATCAGAGGAAAGAACAATGAGAGATCATAAGAAATGGTCTTCTAGAACAGAATTTGAAACACAGTTTTTGAGTGTCCCCAAGGCAGATAGGTGGTCTCCTTCTCACAGAGGCAACATCAGTGTTTCAGGAGTACCTATCTTTCTTCACAGGAAGGACAGTAGTGTCCAATAAAAATGGGGACTTGGAATCCATGTTGCCGACAACTAGCAGCTCTCACAACAAATTCAGACTATGGATGAAGCTTTCCGGAACAAGCTGGACTCTATACAGTGTGACCTTCCTAAGTGACCCCAAACTGCCCTGAAAGGACCCCAAAGTGACCCCCAGGCCACCAAACTGACCCACAAGTGCCCCAGAAATGACCTCAAAGTGACCCCAAATTGCCCCTAAATGACCCCAAAGTGACTGCAAAGTGACCCCAACCAATAAGTGACTCCTGAATGACCCGAGACCCCCAAACTGACCCATAAGTAACCCATAAGTGAGCCCAAAATGACACGAAAGATCCCCTAAATGACCCCAAACTCCCCAAAATGCCCCAAAACTTCCCCAAAATGCCCCAAAACTACTTGAAAATGCCCTAAAAATGCCCTCAGACTACCCTTAAACTCCCCCAAAATGAGCCCAACTTCCATTTCTCCATTCTAACAGCGATTTTCCCATATACAGTAATTTTCCCCATATGTATGGTCGTTTTTCCCATATATAGCCGGTTGATTTGCGAAGTAGGCAAGGCCCTGCCCCGAGTGGGCCTCCTCCCCCAGCAGTGACCCCCGAGTGACCCCAAACTGCCTCTAAATGACCCCAAAGTGACCCCAAACTGCCCCCAAACTCCCCCCAAATGACCCCAAATTCCCATTTCTCCATTCAAACAGCAATTTTTCCCATATACAGTCATTTTTCCAATATATGGTGGTTTTTCCCATATACGGCCTGTTGATTTGCATTGAGGGCGAAGCCCCGGTCTGAGTGGGTGTGGCTGGATGAGTGCCTCCTTCCCCAGCAGTGATCTCTGAGTGACCCTAAACTGCCACGAAATGACCCTAAAGTGACTCCCAGACCGCCGAAGTGACCCCAGGCCCCCAAACTGACCCAGAGGTTATCCCAAAGTGCCCCAAAATGACACCAAAGTCACACTAAATGACACCAAACAGCTCCTAAATTCCCCCAAATGACCTCAAACTCCCACAAAATGCCCCCAAACTACCTCTAAATGCTCCCAAAGTGCCCCTAAATGGTGCCAAACTGACCCCAAGCTGCCCAAAATGACCCCAAACATCCCCTAAATGCCCCCAAACTACTTCTAAATTCACCCAAAATATCCCCAGCCCTCATTTCCCCATTCTAACAGTGATTTTCTCATATATGGTTATTTTTCCCATATACAGCCGGTCGATTTGTATAGTGGGCGTGCACCTGCCTCAAGTGGGCGTGGCCGCATGGGCACCTCCTCCCCCAGCAGTGACCTCCGAGTGACCCCAAACTGCCCCAAAATGACCCCAGAGTAACCCAAATCTGCCCCTAAATGATCCCCAAGTGATCCCGAGGACCATTACTGACCCCTAAGTGAGCCCAGACCCCTAAACAGACCCATAAGTGACCCATAGATGACCTGAAAATGACCCAAAATTGCCTCTAAATTACCCCAAAGTGACCCCAACCTCCTTGAAAAATGCCCCCAAATTCCTCTAAAATGACCCCAAAGTGACCCCAAACTCTCTCAAAATGCCCCCAAACTCCCCCAGAATGACCCATATATGGTCATTTTTCACATATACAGTCAGTTTTCCCATACATGGTCATTTTTCCCATATACATCAGGGTGACTAGCATAGCAGGCAAGGCCCTACTTCGAGTTGGCATGGCCAGACGGGTGCCTCCTTCCTCAGCAGTGACCTCCAAGTGACCACAAACTGCCCCAAAATTCCTCTGAAGTGACGCCAAATTCCCACAAAATGACCCCAAACTGACCCCAAACTGCTCCAAAATGCACCCAAAGTCCCCCAAAATGACCTCAATCCCCATTTCTCCATTCAAACCACGATTTTTCCCATATACAGACATTTTTCCCATATACGGCCAGTTGATTTGCATAGCAGGCCAGGCTGGATGGGCGCCTCCTTCCTCAGCAGTGACGTCTGAGTGACCCCAAACTGCCCCAAAGTGACTCCAAAATGACCCCCAGACCCCCAAAGTGACCGCCAGACATCCAAAAAATGCCCAGCAATTACCCAAAGTGCCCCTAAAATCCCCCAAAATTACCCCAAGCCCCATTTCCCCACTCAAACCGTGATTTTATCATACATGGTCATTTTTCACATATATGGTAATTTTTCCCATATACGGTCATTTTTCATATATATGGTCATTTTGCCCATAAATGGCCAGTGGATTTGCACAGCACATGAGGCCCCGCCTCGAGTGGGCATGGTTGGAAAGGTGCCTCCTCCCCAAGCAGTGACCCCTGAATGTCCCCAAACTGCCCTGAAAGGACCCCGAAGTGAAAGCAAAGAAACTGAAGAAATGTAATTTAGAAATGTAAGGTAAATGTAAATGAAGAAACGTAATGAAAAAAAAAGCAAACCAAAAAATTCAGAAAGTTAGTGAAAACAAGAAAAGTGAATGGGATGACATGAGTGCAGGGAAATTGACCGGAGTTCACCCAATAGATCGTCATTGATATCGCAAGATTTCATTCCCTTTGCTGAAACAAGAATTTCCTTAGGGGAAAGGGAATGAAATCTTGAATTTGGATGAGAAAGTGGACGAAACATACTAGAAAGGAGGTATGATGTAATCAAATGCAATTGCAAAAAACCCAGAAAATTTGGAAATGGAGTTACAAGAACTGAATGTACTGAGATGAAATGAGGTGCTGTGATGTCACGATCCGCTTAGTTAC
>WEKY01020317.1:15489-34162 GCA_013390045.1 Picathartes gymnocephalus | reverse complement strand
ATATATATTTATTTTCATATATAAATATTTATAATTTTTATAGATATATAAATATATATTATTGTATATGGGGTTTTTTTAATATTTTTATATATATACTGATATATGGTGGTTTTAGGTTCTTCCCGTTTTAGGGACACTGGGAACCATCCCAGATCCCAACGCTGGATCCTGGGCATCGAGAACCTTGAAATCCAAGGATTTAAGGGTTTTTTGTGGTTTTTTTGGGAGAGATGTGTTTTAAATTCCAAAGATCCCCACACGGCCTCAGAATTCCGGGAATTGGGGGTTGTGGGAACACCCTGCCCGAGGAGAGATGGGATCGGGCGCTGCCTTTCCCGCTGGGAATTGTCTGGGAGCGCCCGCGGAGGCCTTGGGGAAGGGGAAGGGATGTTCGGACGCAGGGAGTTTTTTGGGAATGTTTGCCCCCGCAGCACCCAGGGGTGCTCGGGAGGGGCGATCCCAGCTGGAAGGCGGCAGGGATGAGGCACAATCCTGGATATCCCGGAACACAAAAAATTCCAGCCTCCTGGAGCCTCTCCCAGCCCCGCTCCAAGGGAAGCTCCGGGGACAGCAGGGACAGCCTTAAAAGGGGTGACAGCGACAGCAGCGCGGCCGGGATCGCTCCAGAGGTGGCAATTCCCCAAGAATTCCCTCCTTTGTCCATCTCATTCCCAACATCAAGATCCCAACATCCCCCGGGGGCGTCTCCGTGCCTGGGATGGCTCCAAATTCCCCAAAAATTCCACGGGGACGCGTCCTGGCTGTGACATCGGCACCCCAAAAATCTCCGCCCGGCTTTCTCCTGGGTGTGGTTTTGCAGGGATGAAGTGGGAATGATGAGGGATGGAAATCCGCCCTTCCCTGGGAAGTGACTCTCCCTTGGGAACACGGAAATTCCCGGGAAACGGCTCCGATCCCCGCAGGGATGTGGCGCGAGGAGCAAATTGTTTATGAATTCTGCAGCTCCTGAAATCGAGCTGTGACTTGGGACAAACGGGGGGAAAAATGTAAAGGGAAAAAAAGGGGAATAAAAATGAGGAAAAAAAAAAAGAAAGAGGAATAAAAATCAGGAGAGAAAAAAGAGGAATAAAAGTAAGGAAAAATAAGAATAAAAATAAGGAAAAATAGGAATAAAAATAAGGAAAAAGAGACAGATGTGGGCAAACGAATGCAGGCGAAAATAAACATCCAGGCAGCCTGGATTTGCCGAGGGATGTGGGATGCTGGGAAGGGTCTGGATTGGGAAGTGTCTCCAAAGGAGCTTTTCCAAAGGTTCCCGATGCCCCAGAGGGGTGGGATGGAGCCGGCGGGATTTTCTTGGCCATACCCCACCCAAATCCCGCTGATTTTTACGCCCCTAGGGCAGGGCGACATTCCTTGGAGCGTTTCCCACGTGGATTTACGGCCTCAAACCCCTGCGATTTTGTGAGGTCGCTTTGTCACCACCCCCTGGAGCGCCAGCGGGGCCGGGTGACACCGCCAGCAGCAGGGGACAGTCCGGGTGTCACCGGCTGCTCCCACACCCCGCGGTTTTCCCGCATCCACGCGGCTCCAGGGATGGCGAAATGTCCCTCCCCGGGGGTTATTTTAAGCCCTTTTTCCAGGCTCGTGCTGCCACGGGACTCTCCGGGAGCCCACGGTGTCCCCGGGTGTCCCTCGCCACCCCCAGGCTGCTCCCGAGCTCCCAGCAGCTCCGGGAAGCAGCTCCATAAATCACCGGAGAGCCGGGAAATTGGAATCGTTACGGTGATGGATGGGATTTATTTCGCTTTTCAGGAGAGGGATGGTGGAAAAGAACAGGGCAGGAGCGGGGGGAAAAAGGGGAGCTGCGTTTTGCATTTGGGATAAATCGTGGGATAAAGGTGATGGATGAGAGCTGTTGGGAGAGGGAGGGGGAGAGCCGAGGGAATGCTGAGGATTCCTTGCAGGGATGGGGGGATCTGGGAAGGTGGGAGGGTTTTCCATGCATTTCCTGCGTTTTTGGGGTGCTGTGCTGCCCTGCTCGGGGTGTGCACGCCCCACAGGGGTTCTCCTGGCCGTGGAATGGTCCGAATCCACGAGGAAATGTTATCCCTGGATCTAGGTGGGGAGGGATTATCCAGTGGCCTCGGCAGTGCCTACAGCACCCAAATGCTGTGGTATCCAAATCCTGCAGCAGCCAAATCCTGCAGCACCCAAATCCTGCAGCACCCAAATCCTGCAGCACCCAAATCCCACAGAACCCGAATCCCAAAGAACCCAAACCCTGCAGAACCCAAATCCCAAAGAACCTGAATCCCAGAGAACCCAAATCCTGCAGAACCCAAATCCCACAGAACCCAAATCCCAAAGAACCCAAATCCTGCAGAACCCAAATCCTGCAGAACCCAAATCCTAAAGTACCCAAATCCTGCAGCACCCAAATCCCACAGCACCCAAATCCCACAGAATGCAAATCCTGCAGAACCCAAGTCCCAACTATTCCTGCATCCCACAACATCTGCATCCCACATTCCCCCCCATCCNATCCCAAAGCCCCCCGACCCCCCATTCCCAGCCCGGCCCCACAGCCCCCGCGGGCTCGGGGAGCAGCTCCCGCAGCCAAGGGCAGCTCTGCATGGAATGACTTCAGGATTTGGCCCCGGGATGGCGGGGACGGGAGCCTGGATTAATTAATCATCGCTGACCCAAAGCACGGGGCATTTCCTGGGATTAATGACCAGCTCCGGGAGGAGTTGGTGACTTGGGATGAGGCCAAAAATCCCATTTACCCCAACTCGTGCTGAGTCCCTGCTCATTCTTCGTGCCAAGGTCAGCAGCACCTTTTCCAGCCAATTTTTTAAATTATTATTAATAAGAATAATCAAGTGCTGGAAATGGATTTTCATTCCCACCGCGGCGATGCCACTGGATTCCGGTGGAGACAGAGGGGGGATGGATATCCCTCATATTCAAAATGGAAATGGACAGGGCAAGGAACGTCCCTCAGGAGCCTTTTCCCGGCTCTCCCGGCGACAGGAGGGTGTTGGGGACATTCCTTGCCCTCTCCTGGGGTTCCCACCGGGCTCTGACACCCGGGAATTGCCGGGAAGGGATGGAGCAGGGAAATCCCGATCCCAAGCGGAGCAGGATGCGGGTCCTGGCCGATTCTCCCCACGGATGTTTGCGGGTTGCCGTGGAAACGGGAGCGCCGCGCTAATCCTCGGCTTTCCTTTCTTCAAAGGGAAGAAAGTTTTGTGCTCCCGGCCGCGCTGGGAATGCGGTGGGATCCGAGCTGTGGGATGCGCTGGGAATGCGGTGGGATCCGAGCTGTGGGACGCGCTGGGAATGCGGTGGGAATGCGGGAACAGCCCCGTGGGATGCTCGGGCTCTGCTGCCGCCTCTCCCACGCACGTTCAGGGACACCAAAACACCCAAACACGCCGGGAAAAATCCAACCTAAACGCATCCCGAGGAACGGGAGAGCCCCTCGCTCCTGCTCCATGTTCCCATGTGGAGCCAGGCGATCCAGCCTGGAATTCCCGGCCCCAGCCGTGTCCCTGCCCCTCCCGTTGTGGGGACAATCCCGGTGCAGCACCGGGGTGAAGTCCGGGATGCTCCCGCGGATTCTGAGCTGATCACTGTCCTCACTGCCACTCCAAAACCCAGCCCGTTCCCACTGTCACCCCAAATCCAGCCTGTCCCCACTGACACCCCAAAAAAAGCCTGTCCCCACTGTCATCCAAAATTCGGCCTCTCCCCATTGTCACCCAAAAACAGCCTGTCCCCACTGTCACCCCAAACCAGCCTATCCCCATTTTCACGCCAAATCCAGCCTGTTCCCACTGACACCCCAAAATTTGGCCTGTCCCCACTGTCATCCAAAATTCGGCCTGTCCCCACTGTCACCTAAAAACAGCCTGTCCCCATTGTCACCCAAAACCAGCCTGTCCCCATTGTCACCCAAAAACAGTCTGTCCCCATTGTCACCCCAAATCCAGCCTGTCCCCATTGTCACCCCAAATTCGGCCTGTCCCCACTGTCACCCCAAATTCGGCCTGTCCCCATTGTCACCCCAAATTCAGCCTGTCCCCACTGCCACCCCAAACACATGGCATGGGACGGGCACCAGGGCAGCCCAGCTTTGTCCCCGGCTGCCAGGCGGGCAGAGGGGACAGCGCGGTGACCCGGAGCCACGGGCAGCGATGGCAGCGATGGCAGCGATGGCAGCAGGAGATAGAAAAGGCCGCCCCACTTAGCAGGGTTTATATAAGGATGGGAAAACAGACGGGACTGGGAAGCGCTGCTGGGAGCAGGGGAATCCCTGCTGAGGGGTGAGCTGGCACCGGGGACCCGCGGTGGCACCGTGGGGACACAGCCACCCTGGGCTTTGTCCTCGCCTCAGTGACCCCAGGCAGCTCTGCCCTTCAGCACAGCCAGCTCCTGCCCGCCCTTATCGCTAATTAACACTCATTCATTAATTCCCGGCCTCTCCGCGTTCAGGGCACGTCCTTCGCAAGGTTCGGGGTGGGGAGCGGAGGTGCTGCCGTGGGCACATCCCAAAGGCCGGCATTTCCCGGGATCTGCCGGAGCTTTTCCCCGCCTGGCCCGCGGGGACCGCCGGCCTGGAAAGGAGCCGGGAGAGCGGCACCTCGGCCCGCAGGTTCGCTCCCCTTATGGAAAGGCATGTGGGATGTGTTTATTCCTGTCGGAGCCCTTGGCCCGCGGCGGGGAGCGCGATTAATCCGGGAGGAGCCGGCACCTGCTGCCAAATTCCCCCCGGGAGGAGCAAGAGCCTGGATCTGGGGGGCTCCGGGGGAGAACTGGGGGGTCCCGCTGGAGGAGGGGGGTGCTGGGTGGATTTTCCACCCTCTCTCAGGGATCCCGGGAGGAGCAGCCACAGGGGGAAATTGAGGCGAAGGAAACGGAAGAGAAATCCCCGGAACCAGTCGGGACTCTGGAGCGGAGTTTCGGGGCAGATTCTGTGCCAGCCTCGGTCAGGGCACGGCCACAGCCGGGCTGCGGGAGCTCCAGCGAGGCAGGAATTGGGAGAGGATGTCCCCAGAACCCCATTCCCGGTGGGGTCTCCTGGAGGGACACACGGGTGGCACCCGAGCAGGGCACGGAGCGCCACTGGAAACCTGCCCCGGGTCCCTCGGGCGGATCCAGGCGCTGCCATGCCCGGAGCTTCCCGGCCGGGCTGCGGGGACGCTCGGAGCTGCTCCGGGACATTCAGAGGCGCCTGACGCGGCCGCTGGTGGCAAAGCCGGTTAATGTCGCCGTGGCCCCGGGGCTGGCGGTGGCCCCGGGCCAGGAGAGGCAGCGGGAAGGGCTGGAGCGACCTCGTTCCCTGAGCCCGGCACGGCTGAGCCCCGGAGCTTGTTAATTACCACGATTCATGATTATCATTCATCACGAAGATGATGACAAGTATCGTATTCACAATGATCACGGCGATTAGGTGACAATTATGGTTATCATTGGCTCTTCGGGGACATTGGCACCTTCTGCCCGTCCTGCTGCCCTCCCCCTCCGCTGCCCTGGCACCTTCCACATGCATCCCCGCCTGTCCATGCTCAGCCGTGCCCATTATCCATGGATTTCCTCACATTTTTCCCTCTCGCTTCCCCCCATCCACCTGTCCAGGTGCTGCTTCGGGGCTCGAAGGGATCTTCAGGGGATTGCTCCCTCTCCGAGGGCTCCAGGATTATCCTCGCCCTCCTCAGGCGGGCAGGAGCTGTGGAAATCCCCCTCTGGAGCTGCCCCGAGGGTTCAGGGAGAGCCCACCTACCCCAGGGAATATTCTGACCCCCAGCCCGGCTGGAAAATCTGTGAATATCGGTGGGAAAACAGTCTTAAGTTGTGTCAAGGGAAATCCAGGCTGGATATCAGGGAAAAGTTCTTTACAGCAAGGGTGATAAAGTATTGGAATGCTCTGCCTGGGGAGGGGGTGGATTCACCATCTCTGGCTGTGTTTGGGACAAGGCTAGATGTGGCACTCGGGGCCAGGGTTTAGGTGAGGTGTCAGGGGTGGGTTGGGCTCGATGATCTTGGAGGTCTCTTCCAACCTAGTAAAAAACAAAAACAAACAAACAAACAAAAACCACACCAAAAAAAAAAACCAAAAAACCCCAAAACACCCGCGATTTTGCGAGCATGGCGCTGCCTCGGGCAGAAACCTGTCCCCTCCAGGAGCGAGGTCCCGTCACGGAGCCCGTCCTGGGCTCAGATCACGCAGCCTGGAGCGGCACCAGTCCCCGGGAGAGCCGGGACCCGTTGGCCGATCCCAGCGTGAGTCACGGCGGCCTCGCTGCCATCCAGCCAGAAACATTCCGGCTTAGGAGCCGCGTCCCAGTTTCTCGTGCTGTTTACATTGATCTGCCTTCCAGGCTCTGCTTTGCTCCAGTTTTTAATGTAATTTCACCACCATTAGCCCAGAACGCAGCTCTGCCCCTCCCTCACTTCACAGCAATAATTTTTTCCCCCATTTTTCCCCCCTAATTTTTCCTATTTTTCCCCCCCGTAAATATCTCCATTTTAGCTCGCTTTGCTAGCAAAAGCCTCACGGTTTTTTGGGACCCTCACGGCGAGCTGGCAAAAGCAGAGGGAGCCCAGCGTTTGTGTCTCCCCAAAACAGCCCAATTATGGTCAAACTGCTGCAAAAACAGCCCCGAGAGCCTCCTTGACCTTCTGGAAGCTGCTCCAAACCCCCGGGAATGACCCTGCGGCTTCACCCAGATGATTTCACTGGTGATTTCCTGGGGGGTCGGGGAGTGTGTGTGTGGGGTGGGGGGGGAGTTATTTTTTTCCACGCCGAGGGAAAATGAAAACGCTGAGGCACAGAAAGACTCTCACTTCCCTAAATCCTAATTATAGCACCCAGTGCTTTCGGGTTCAACGAGTGCCCCGAGCCTCGTGCAGCCCGCGGGGGTGGGGAAACTGAGGCACGGGAGCGCTGAGGTGGATTTAAGGAGGTTTGGGAGAGGGTTGATCTCCTCTCGAGTTTGCTCTGAGGGTGGTGGCGGTGCCACAGGATGGGGAATATTCCCTGTCCTTCCCCGAGCGGATTTCCCAGCTTTGCAGAGGGGCACAGGGAAAAACCCTGGGGAAAACGGGGAAAATGGGATCCTGCTTTTCCAAAGGCTCCTGGTTCCTGGGGAGGAATCAGAGCCGCCAGTCGCAGCTGCAGCCCCGGCTCCCTCGGGGCTCGGCCGCGGTGACAAGGAGCGGGCAGGCGGGGACACGGGGCCGGGGCGAGCGGGGACACCGCCGCTGTGTCACGCCAAGCGACAGCCCCTGGGGCTGCCAGAGCCGGGAAAAAAAAAATGCCCAAATCCCGCTTGTCCCAAGGCCAGCTTTCGTCTGGAAGCCACCAGCTGTCCCCTGGCCAGGTACAGGGACTTGGCCACGGGTTTGGACGCTCCCCTCGTTAGTTAGAAGCTGATTAATTACCCTGCTGCCTCCTCTCCCAAACAGATCTGGGTATCCAGGCGCTAATGGACAACTCCGGCAATTAATTGCAGGGGTGAGTCCACTCCTAATTAGGAGCAGATTTAGGGAAGGAGCGCTGGGAGAGCTCTTGTTGTCAGCCGGTGCCTCTGCTCGAGCGCGGGCTGCGGATTCCAACCTGCGGGGCTCTTTAATGAATAATTGAGGAGTTGATGAAGCCCGAGCTCGTGCACTGCGGGGAGCGGAGCCGGAGATTCGTGTCAGCGAGGCTGGCTGCGGATCGGGCGCGATCCAGCCGGGATCCAGCCGGGATCCAGCCTGCCTGGGAGTGATTTGCTGCAAGGGAAGGAGGTCTGAAGGTGGCCGGGAGCTGCGGGGTGCCCAGCTCTGCTGGGGAGCTCCCGTGAGGCTCTCCATGGGTGGGAAGCTTTTCCCAGCTACTTCCAGATTCCCAAAATATGCTTAAATATCTGAATTTTCCACTGCAGAGTGGCACCTGGAGGGGGGACAGGGCTGTCCCTCGGGGTGCTCCAGGCTGGGCTCTGCCTGTCCCCTTGGGCAGCAGCTTCGCCTCTGCTGCTCCTGGCTCTCCCTGACAAATCCCAAAGAAAAAGGGGGATGCTGTTCCAACTTTCCCTCGGCAATCCCAAGGAAAAAGGGATGTTGCATCCATGTCCCTCCCTGTCCCCAGCCAGGCTGGGCCCAGCCCCCGTGTCACGGTGGGCTCTGCTCAGGGCTGGACCCCCTTTGCTGGGAATTCCCGATGGAACTGGGAACGGGAATTTTCCGCTTTTCCCTGTGGATCTCCCCTGCTCGGAGCAGAAGCGGGCGAGCCCCGCGCTGGGCCGGTGCCAGAGGTGATGTTTGTCCTCCAAGGGTCAGTCAGGGCTGGGAGGGGGCAGCTGGAAATTAAAAAAAAAAACAACACCCAAACACTCTGGAGAAGAAACGGCCGGAGAGCGGCCGAGTTTCCATCAGCGCTGGGTCACTGGAAAATCTGAGTGGGGAGCGAGAGGGAAGGAGAGAACTTCTGCTTCCTGCGAGGGAGGGAGGGAGGGAGGGAGGGAGGGAGGGAGGGAGGGAGCGGCTCATCGTGGGCTGAGAGCGCTGCCGCGTCCCGGGCTCTTCCCCAGGCTCCCCTTCCCTCTAAAAACACCGCGGGGATGACGCTCCCGGGGCTGATAACGAGGGACAAAGGCAGCTGAGGTGTCCGCAGGCTGGACACTGATCTGTCCACAGGATGGACACTGATGTGCCCACAAACTGGACAATGATCTCTCCAGAGGATGGACAATGATCTGTCCGCAGGATGGACACTGATGTGTCCCCAGGCTGGACACTGATCTGTCCACAGGATGGACACTGATATGCCCACAAACTGGACACTCATCTGTCCACAAGATGGACACTCATCTGTCCACAGGATGGACAATGGTATGTCCAGAGATGAACACTGATCTGTCTGCAGGCTGGACACTGATCTGTCTGCAGGCTGGACACTGATGTGCCCACAGGATGGACACTGATGTGCCCACAGGCCGGGCACTGTTCTGCCCACAAGCCAGACGCTGATGTGCCCACAAACTGGACACTGACGTGCCCACAAACTGGACACTGATGTGTCCGCAGGCTGGACACGGATGTGCCGGGCTGCAGCTTCTCGGTCTCCTCCAGGATTTGGGTTGGAAAGCCTCGATCCCAATCCCGGCTCAGCGCAGGCTGGGATTTCAGGGAGAATGGGAGGAAGGATGTTCGTCACAGGGGGCCCGGGACAAAGGACAGCTGGAGGGGCTGTGAGTCGGGCAGGGCTGGAGGGTTCAGTCCCTGCCAGTGAGTCCCTCCTGGATGGATTCCTCCTGGAATCTCTGCCTCCTGTCCCTGCTGCCTGCCTGGATTCCTCCCTGTCTGGCTTGGCTGGGCAGAGCTGAGCCCGCACCTGCAGCCGTGGTGCCGCGAGGGACCGCACGAAGCCTTCTCCTCCTCCTCCTCCTCCTCCTCCTGCTCCTGCTCCTCCTCCCCGTCTGCTCGCGGCGCTGCCCACAGCTCCTGCCTGAAAGGAGAGTCTGTTCCCAGCCGCGGTGCCCGGGAGTTGGGATCCGCAGCCAATTCCCAGCTCGGCAGAGCAGAACCAGCTCCGCAGAGGCTGCGGCTCCCCGGGGGCTGCGCTCCCGCCCAGCCCTTTGTGGGTCCTTCCCGAAAAATCGGGGCTCGGTGCAGGCACAACCGTGGGAAGGAGTCCCGGGGATCCCAGAGCTCACCTTGGGAATGCTGCACCGGCCGTGGAATCACGGAATGGTTGGGCTGGGAAGGGATGGTAAAAGTCACCCAGTGCCACCCCTGCCATGGGCAGGGACACCTTCCACTGTCCCAGGGTGCTCCAGCCTGGCCTTGGGCACTTCCAGGAATCCAGGGGCAGCCACAGCTCCTCTGGGAATTCCATCGCAGCCCCTCCCCACCCTCCCAGGGAACAATTCCTTCCCAATAGCCAACCTAAAACCCTTCCCTCTGTCAGTTCAAAGCCATTCCCTGTGTCCTGTCCCTCTGTCCCTTTTCCCCAGCCCCTCTCCATCTCTCTTGGAGCCCTTTGGAAGAGGCTCCAAGGTTTCCCATCTGAAAATCTTCAAATCAGCCCAGGTGCATCTCTCCATCTCTCTTGGAGCCCTTTGGAAGAGGCTCCAAGGTTTCCCATCTGAAAATCTTCAAATCAGCCCAGGTGCCCTTTGCCACCCCGCTGAAACCCCCCT
This sequence comes from Picathartes gymnocephalus, assembly GCA_013390045.1. Lineage (NCBI taxonomy): Eukaryota > Metazoa > Chordata > Aves > Passeriformes > Picathartidae > Picathartes > Picathartes gymnocephalus. The sequence goes on along the minus strand of WEKY01020317.1, from coordinate 24,008 downwards.
GCACTGGGGGCTCTTCCCAGCAGTGTTTCCATCCCCAAATGTCCTTGTCTGGGATCAGCCAGGACACAGGGTTGGATTCTTGAGCACACCTGGACTCAGGTTTGGAGCTGGGAGCACACCTGGACTCAGGTCTGCATCCCACACCTGCCCTGGATCTTTGCCCCTTCAACCCCCAACCCGCAGCCTCCCAACCCTGCCGAGATCCTCCATCCCTCATCCCCCGGGCTGCAGCATCCCCTTCCCTGGTTTTGGGATTCTCCCCCTCCCCTCCTGCCCTTCCTCGGTTGTTTCTTTTTCCCTGGGAGCTCAGCCTCATCCATGCCCATCCTTTATGGATGAGATGTGTCATTCCTGACCCGGGTTCACCGCCAGCTGCCAGGGACGCCGCCAGCCCAGCCCGTGGCCCTCGTTAGCTTAATTGCTCCTCGGGAAGCCGGGACGTGCCAACCCCGGAGCCTCCCGGTGCTCCATCACCGCCTGTCACGTCCTCTGAGGAGCAAAGTGGGGCTCGGCGGGGGGAAAAAAAAAGGGAAAAACAGCTCGGTGTGACTGGAAATGAAGGGCAGGTTCCCACGTCAGAGCCGGGAGCTGCGATCGGCTGTCTCAGCAGTCAGCGGGGACAGGAGCTGCTGGCGTCACCGCTGATGTGCGACACAGCACCGGAGGGAGGGAGCGAGGGAAGGAGGGAGGGACTCCTGTGCCAGAGCCGCAGCGCGGACCCTCCCGCCCATCCCGCGGATCCGAGGTGATTCCTGCAGCCCGACGTGTTCCCAGAATCCCGGAGTCATCGAGGCTGGAGAATCCCTCCAGGATCATGGAGCCCGAGCTGTGCCCGACCCCCGCATTGTCACCCTGAGTGTCACACCCAGGCGTTCCTTGGACGCCTCCAGGGATGGGGACTCCAAACCTCCCTGGGCAGCTCCAATCCTGTCTTTTCCATGGAAAAATCCCTGCCGGTGTCCGACCTGACCCTCCGCAGTGTGGGGGCCGTGCCCCGCCCAGCAGGCGGCTGGGATATCCCTGTCACCTTCGCAAGCAAGGCAGGGATCTGCTTTTTCAAGCCTGGCGTTCCTGGGTGCCAAAAGCTCGGGGTCTGCAGGGCTGCGGGGAAAATCCTGCAGGGAAAATCCCGCCCTGGGCTGTGTCCCAAATCTCCAGCTCTGTCAGGTGTCTCGTGCTGTGGCTGCTTCCCAGTGAATCCCAATCCCTTTTCCCGGTGTGTCCAAGCCCTGCTGCCGGCTCCGCTTCCCTCCCGCTCCCCTGGGCTCCCTCTCCTCTCCCTGTCTCCCTGCCATGACTCATTTCTCTCTCGCCGAGAGAAATTCTTGGATGTTTAAAGAAGCCCTGGGAGGGTTTTGTACATGCTGAGGCTCCCAGCAGGTGCCATGGAGCTGTTCCAGGTTGGATACGGGCATGGGAGGAGGGATGGATAGAGGAATGGATCCATAGATGGATGGAGGGATGGATGGATGGAGGGATGGAGGGATGGATCCATAGATGGATAGAGGGATGGATGGATGGAGGGATGGAGGGATGGATCCATAGATGGATGGAGGAACGGATGGATGGAGGGATGGAGGGGTGGATGGATGTAGGGATGGATGGATGGATGGATGGATGGATGGATGGATGGATGGATGGATGGATGGNNGGATGGAGGGATGGATGGATGGATGGATGGATGGATGGAGGGATGGATGGAGGGATGGAGGGATGGATGGATGGATGGAGGGATGGAGGGATGGATGGAGGGATGGAGGGATGGATGGAGGGATGGAGGGATGGATGGATGGATGGATGGATGGATGGATGGGGACGGTCGAGGAGCTCTCAGCACCCAGGACCAGGCAGACAGATCCAGTTTTGGAGCTGGGAATGGGCTCCCACACTGGTGCAGGATTGTCCCTGTGCTCAGCCTGTGGAATCAGCACGGATGGGATGTTCCGGCTGCTGCAAAGTCCCTGATGAGCACAAGCCAAGAGCTGTGAGGGAAAAGGAGAAGATCCCTGCAGGTTCTGAGGAGCCTCAGCCTCCCCCGGGCTCCAGGGACGGAGCTGTGTGGGGAGGGGGGAAACAGCTCCAGCTCCACAAACCTGGAGCACATCCCAATCCCTGGAATTGTCCTAGGCCAGCGTGGACAGGGCTTGGAGCACCCTGGGATAGGGGAAGGTGTCCCTGCCCATGGGAGATGAACTTGAAGGTCCCTTCCCACCCAAACCATTCCAGGGTCCCATGGAATGGCCTTGGCTTTGCCCTGCTCCAGCCCCTCTGCTGCTCTCCTGGGAAGGGGATGAGGCTCCCCTCCCTGCCAGGGATGCGGAATTTGATGTCCCCATCCCAGGTGACATTTCCCAGGAGCTCATTCCCTGCTCCCTTCCCAGCAGGAGGTGAGGGGGAGCTGCCAGTCCCATCCTGGGCCCCGTCTGGACAGCGATAAGAGAGGGGTTTGGGAATGCCAGGCTGTGGGATCCGGGATTACCCTGCTCCCCAGGATCCCCTCTCCTGCCCCACCACCCTGACACGGGAATTCCTGGGCTGCCAGAGTGGCCCCAAAGTCACAAATCCCCCCCCTGCTCCTGCCTCAGCGTGGCTTTTCCAGCCCTTATCCACGAGCTTTTCCTGGTCAATATTTGCACTCCGCGTTTCCCAAGGAATTCTTGGTGCCTCCTCCAGGCCCGGCACGCTGCCAGGGCGAGGGAGGGCATCACCACCGGCTCACATCTGCACCTCCCAGAGCAAATTCCAAACCTTCCCTGCCAGCCGGGGCCCCTCGGGAGCCGTGGGTGTGGCCATGTGCTCCTGGAGGAAAGTTTCTCCCCCGTTTTTGTGATTAATTCCTTCCTCCCACCACGGCCGCCCGCAATCCCATCTATATCCGTGGCTCCCCACTCCTCCTCGGCTGTAAAATATTTATAAATCCCTACATTAGGGCCCTTTTTCATTTTTTTTTTTTTTTTTCCTGCCTTTTCTCTTTCCCCCCTCCTTCTCCCCTGCCTTCCACCCGGGCTCCCCGGCTCTGCCGAGCTCCAGGAACCGCTTCATTTCCATAAATCTCGGGGAAGCTGTGAGGAATAATTTCGGTTTTTGCTCGGGGAATGCGATGCTTTTTTAAATTGCACTCATCCGCAGCTCCTTAGCGATGCATTATTGATGGTTATTATTCCAATAAAGGAGCCGTTCCTCGTTGGTTTTCCCGGGAATGTGCTTGGAAACGTGTCTGGTTTTCCCTTCTCCCTCTTCCGTCCTGTTTTGGGAAGAGGTCACCTTTGCACCCAAGATTTTTCCACTCATTTTCACCCCTCTTTTGGGTGTTTCCACACCTCTTTTGGGTGTTTCCACCCCTCTTTTGGGTGTTTCCACCCCTCTTTTGGGTATTCCACCCCTCTTTTGGGTATTTCCACCCCTCGTTTGGGTATTTCACTCCTCTTTTGGGTATTTCACTCCTCTTTTGGGTGTTTCCACCCCTCGTTTGAGTATTTCACTCCTCTTTTGGGTATTTCACTCCTCTTTTGGGTGTTGCCACGGCTTTGCCCTGTGGCATCAACACCGGTGATGTCCCCTTGTTGTCACCCAGCATCCCCCAAGCACTTAAAGGTGGGGTTAGGGGGAAATCGGCCTTTCTGGAAGCAGGAATCTGGAGGATCCTGGAGGAGGGGAATGTTTGGAAGCTCTGAGTGGCTTTGCTGGAGCTCCACGTGTGGCACAGGAGCTGCCCCTGGGGTTTTCACCGCTGGTTTGGCCTTCAGATTTTGGACTTTGGGAGTGTGTTGGGATCTGCTCCTCTGGGAAAGCTGCTCCTGACCCCACAACCTCGTGAAGGTGACAAAAGTGGCCTTGCTGGGGTTGTCCCTACCCTTGCTGTAGGGATTTCAGTCCTGTGGGGTCACCAGGATCCGGGTGGGACCAAGGACATCTCCAGCACCTTTTTCTCCACATCCCTGGGGGGAAGTGATGCCTTAAGTTTTTTCTTTTCCTGTTCTGCTTTAGCTCGTTACTAAGTCTGTTTACAGGGCAGTCAGGCACAAAAATTCTCTCCAGCCCAACGTTCCAGGACAATCCTTCCCAACCTCAGCCCCAAAAGCACCAACAAGGTCAAAAAGAGGAGGCCGAGCAAGGAGGATGGAACTCCATCATTCCCAGTGATGAATTGGCCAGTTCAGCTCCAGATGCAAAGGGAGCAGAACTTCTCCAAGTGTGAAACCCCGTGCCCAGGCCCCTTTTCTGTGCCCATCTCGAGGCCCATCCTGGCAGGGCTGCAGCCGGGCTCTGGCATTGCCAGGCTGTGCCCTTGGAAGGCCTTGCCATAAATCCCGAATTTCTTCCTCTCATTCTGTCCGGCCTCTGCTCCAGCTCACACTGAGAAGGCGTCACAAGGAAGGCCCCAAAGCAGGACTCGGGAGCTCCCCCGCCTCCCCAGCTCGGGGCTGACAGCTCGGGAGTGACGGGCAGAGCGTTTTTCTCTCTCTCCGCCGCTGTCACCTCGCTCCCTCCCTTTCCAGCACCGCCCACCGCGCTGTCACCGCCGGCAGCGGGGACTTTCCTCGGGCCCACCAAGGTCCCCGAGCTGTTACCGCGCTGCAAACACCGAGTACAAGGTTCCTCCTTGATGTGAGGAATGAAACGAGGTCGGAACTGAAGGGAAAAATGTTCATTTCAGGAGGGAGGCAGGGGATTTTCCCTGGAATTGTTTCCCTGGGAATTGCTCGGGAGGGGAATGGGAGGGGGGATCCTGCGGGTCTCAAGCGCTGCTGGTGGGGGGATCTATGGAAAAGCATGGATCCAGCATCCCGGAATTCCCCCTCATCCCGCCCGGAGATGCTCGGGAAGGAGCAGCCCGGAGGCTCCTCCTGAGCTGTCACAAATTTTGGGGGTTCAATAGCGGGCCCTAAACAGATTTAGAGTCTGCTGTGACTCCAACCGGGAACGTGCAGGGATGGGGAAGGGAAAGGCTCCCAGGCACTTCGGTGATGAATTCCGTAGGTGAGCAAGCAATTTCTTCTCCTAATTACGGCCATAAAGCAAAAAATCCCTCCCAATCCCCAAATTCCTCCTCTCGCGTTTTCGCTTCTCCCATCAAGTCCCTTTTCCCCGATGAAGCAGCTGCTTAATTTGGAATTAACGGGGCTGTTGGAGTAATTGGGAGCAGGAATGGACTAGGAGAGGTTCATTAGTGCGGTGATGGGTAATTAGCAGTTCTAGGGCTGCGGGAATTTTTTTTGGCGGGGGGGGGGACTCCAAAGGCCTTGGAGTGATGGGAAAGCCGGGAGCAGAGCAGGGAATTGGTGTGGGTGTGATGGGACCGGGATGGGACTTTTCCCATCAGCATCCCAATTTCCAGGCAGGAATCCAAGCCTTGACCAGGCACCTTTGGCTGCTGCAGCTCAGGGATGAGCAGGGAGAGGGAAAAGGGGGAGAAAAAGCAGGGAAAAAAACCCCTAAATCCCCTTTCCAGCAGCTGCGGGAGCACCCCCAGCCCCGCAATCCCGCCGGGACCCCCAGGCAGCCCCTGGCATTCCCAGCAAAGCCTTTCCAGGGTGGATTTCTCCCCGAGCACCATCGCTGGCACTCGCTCTCCCTATATTTAGCCCTTGAATGGAGAGAGATTTTACAGACGCCTGACTCTGCCTTGTGCTCAAAAGTCACTCAGTGTTTCCATGAGAAACCCGGGGGGTCCAATCCGGAGCTCTGCTCAACCGGCACCATGACAAAAATCTTCCCGGAGTATTCCAGCAGTGCTGGATTTACCCCTCTCCTCCCCCTCCGGGGATGAGATCAGGATCTGGCCCCGGGTTTTGATGGGTTTGTAACTTGGCTGATACAACTCGGCTGATTTAATTCATTTTTCGGGGTAAAAAAACTCCACCTACAAGTTCCCAGCCTGGGAGGCATTAAAAGCAAATTAATCCAAATATTAGAGGCTGGGTTTAAAGGGGAATCATCATCAGGGAAGACGGATTTTTTTTTTTTTTTTTTTCTTTTTTTTAAGGAAGAGCCTGGTGGAGCAAAGTTTTCTATTTTGGGGTTATTTATTTTCCCTTGGTGCTGCTGGGTCTCCTCAAGGCATGACACTGCCCAGGCCAGGCACGGCTCTGCTTCTCTTCCAGAGCAGCCAGAAAAGCATTGGGAGAAGAAAAAAGGTGGCAAAAATCAGGGTAACAGCAGAGATTCCCACTGGAATTTAGTCCCTGATGGAGAGCTCGGGTGCTGCCAGTCACTGGGGGAGTTTGGCTGATTTTCCAGGGAATGGGAAGGATGAGGCCTTTGGGATCTGGTGGGGATCCAGAGGAGCCTGGAGCAGGTGCTGGGTGCGAGGAAAAAGGAGAATCCATCCAGGAATTCCTCCTGAAATCCCCCCTGCGTCCAGGAGAGATCTCCTGGCTGGATCCCGGCTGGGAAAGGGGATTTGCTCCCTGCATGCCAGAACCATGGAAAAAAGGGAATAAATGATAATCCAGCCGTGATCCCAGGAGGATGAGGAGGCCAAAGGCCCAGCAGGGACTTCTCAGGGGGATCCAGAATTTCCCTCAGAGCTCTCTTGTGAGATCCTGCCAAGAGCCAAATCAGTTTGTCCCCATTGTCACCCCAAATCCAACCTGTTCCTACTGTCACCCCAAAAATCAGACTGTCATCATCGTCACCCCAAAAATCAGCCTGTCCCCACTGCCACCCCAAATCCAGCCTGTCCCTATTGCCACCCCAAATCCAGCCTGTTCCTACTGCCACTCAAAAACAGCCTGTCCTCACTGTCACCCCAAATCCAACCTGTTCCTACTGTCACCCCAAATCCAACCTGTTCCTACTGTCACCCCAAATCCAACCTGTTCCTACTGTCACCCCAAATCCAACCTGTTCCTACTGTCACCCCAAATCCAACCTGTTCCTACTGTCACCCCAAATCCAACCTGTTCCTACTGTCACCCCAAATCCAACCTGTTCCTACTGTCACCCCAAATCCAACCTGTTCCTACTGTCACCCCAAATCCAGCCTGTTCCTACTGCCACTCAAAAATCGGACTGTTCCCACTGCCACCGCCATGGCTGTGACACCTGGAGCTGCTCCCGGGATGTCCCCTCCTGCAGCTCCAGGACACGAGTGGGAGCTCTGCTGGCTCAGGGCTTGTGTCCTTCCCCTTCCTGCTCCGGGTGCAGTGTGGGGACACCTCTGTCACCACCCCGGGGGTGGCCAAGCCACCAGGAGGAGCAGGTGGCCTGTGGCTGATGGGGGTGGTGGCACCAGCATGGGCAGGATCCTGGGAACACACGGAGGGTCCCAAAATATTCCATGAAGGAATTTTTCCTGTCTGCTGCATGTGAGGACAGCTCGGTGCTGGCTTGGAGGTGACGCTCCTGCTCCTGCCAGGATTTTCCCTTTTTCTCCACGTCCTTTTCCTTAAATGTGGCCTGGAAGAGGCTTTGGGGCTGTTGAGGAATTGTCACTGCACAGGAATCACATTTCCCACACGGATTTTGGCTGCTCCCTCCTGCAGCCACTGCCCCGGGTGCAAAACCTGCTTTTCCACCATTTCAACCCAAATCAGTCTGAGGAGGCTGCAGATTCCCAGCATTTCTGAGCTGCCCTGCTCACAGTGCTTCCCTGAGGCAGGAAGGCTGATTTCCTTCCCGGAGCCCGAATCCAGATGGTCAGAGATCCCTTCCAAGCTCCCAGAACCTGTTGGAAAAGGCCATTATGTCTCAATAGCAAGTTTTGCATCCTGGCCCGTTGGAAGCAGTACCTGCCAGCTGCTCCAACACCTCTTTTCCAAGCTGTTCCAAGCTCATGGAGAGCCAGTCTGGTCAGGCCTGGCTGATTTTGGTGGAGGGATAAAATCCCTGTGTTTATTCCCATTTTTTTGTGTCGGGCAAGCGTGGGGCTGTTCAATGGAAAAGGCCCGAGTTTGGGTTTTGAGATTCAATGTTTGTCCTTGTCGTGAGAATCTCCAGCCCTGAAATGATTTATTTTCAGAGGGGAATAACCCCCCTCCGTGAACTCCCCAGGAAGATGCCAAGGAGGAATTGAGGAGGAATTCCCAGCCCAGGGCATTTTCCTCCCCTCAAAGCCAAGCTCAGGGCCAGGTCGTGCTCTGCAGGATGCAGAGATGGAATTAAACCCAACACGGGGGGGCAGCTCTGATGTCCCTCAGGTGACTTCAAACAACATTTCCCTGCTCCGAAACAACCCCTGGATCCGCTCAGCTGAGCGGGCAGGTCCATCCCGGTGAGCCGAAGGAAGGAATTTTTGCTGGAAATTGGAAAGGAGGAATTCCCAGGGTTGGGCTCCCGGCCTGTGCAGCACCACGGGTGCTGGGAATGCTCAGGAATGTGGAATCATGGAGGTGCAGGCCCTCAAGGGGGGAAAAAACCCTTCAGCAGGGCTAATGAGGGGCTAATGAGGGGCTGTGCCCGCACGGCTGTTGCACTGGTTTAACTGGAAGGGCTGCGAGCCCAAACTGGGCCCGCAGGGGGGGATTTAAGGTGCCGTTCCCTGCTTCGGGAAGGATTCCTTGGGGAATTTTATCCCG
>WEKY01020317.1:2724-13504 GCA_013390045.1 Picathartes gymnocephalus | reverse complement strand
GGGGGGGCTGTGCGGGGCTGGGTGGTCCCTCCCTGCTTCGCCAGAGGCGAGTGGAGCTGTTGGGAGGGGAGGAGGGACAATAGGTTATTATGCTCTTATCTCCGGAGACCTGAGCTTGGGTGGGGGTTTGCATTGCGAAGCTCAAACCAGTGCAGCCAGTTTCTGCCCGTGGCCGTGGACCGGCAGCCCTGAACGTGGGTGGACGGGCAGGAGCCGAGGGCAGCGAGCTGGGGGTGGAGGTGAGTGCTCGGAGCTCGCCACAGGGCACCCAGAGCCGTCCTGGGGCCGGGGGACCCCGGGCTGAGCCCCCCGCCCCAAACCCCCTGGGCTGCGTGGACGAGGCGGGGGCTGCACCGCTGCCTGCGCCCTGCCTGGCACCAGACGCTGCCCTCAATCTTTCGCTTCCCTGAGCACTGAAACGCACCTAAATTATTAAATCATGAGCGAGAGAGGCTGACGCCCCCGCGCTCCGCCAACCCCACCCCGCCGCGCCCCGGGGATCCCTCCCCGGCCCTGGGCTTCCCTCCCCGGCTGCCCCCTCGGGTGACCCCCCCCGGAACCCCACCCGTGGGCTGGCTGGTGGCTCAGAGGGGGCTGCAGGTACCCCTCGGATCTGAGGGGTGGAGATCCCTCCCTCAATGGTGGGCGCTGGGTGGGCTTGGAGGCCTCCCAAATCCCACCCTGTGACTCGTGGCTGGGCTGGATTGACTTGGGTGCTTGGATGGCCGCGGCACGGGGAAGGTGCCAGTGCAGGGATGGTGCAGGTGGAGCTGGGGAGCGCCCAGGGCAGGAGGCAGCGCTTCCCCATTCCTCCCCTCGCACCGCGCATTCCCCGCGGGGCGCGGGCTCCGGCCCCGTCCCACCCTGGCCGCCGGCGGGGCCGTGGGTGCCGCTCCCCGTCCGAGCTCCGGCTCCTTCCCTGCCTCCTTCCCTGCTGGAAAAAAGAGCTGGGGAGTGCTGCGAGCGCTGCAGGTAGAGAGGCTTGAGAGGGCGCAGGGTGTTGTTGGGTGTTGGGTTTTTTTTTTTGTGTGGTGGTTTTTTTTTTTTTTTTTTTTTTCCCTTCCGCTGGCGATGATGACGGAGGGAATTCCCTGCGCTGCCGGCTCGCCGCTCGCGTGCCGTGGGTCCGCATCTCTTCCCGGGGGATCTGTCGCTGTCACCCGAGCCTTGCGCCTCCGGAGGCGGGAGCTGCCGCGCCCGAGACCCCGGGCAGAGGCCGGGCAGGGCGGGGGCAGCCCGAGGGTGGCACAGGTCCTTGGGCAGGATGAGTAAGAGCAGGGAGGGACGGCTGCTCCTCTCCACTATTGTTCAGCAGTCGAAAGCGCCGGGGTGGAGCTGAGCCTGGAGTTTCCCCCTGTCCCCAAGCCCTAGGAGGCAGGGAGTCCTTCCCCGCCTGCCCCCTGCTCCTTCCCTGCCCGCCCCTCGCCGAGGCCGCGGCTTCTCCGCGCGTTCCCTGCTCCTCTCTCGGCTTGTGGTTTGTTTTTTTGTTTTTTTTTTTTTTTTCCCTTTTCCTGTTTCTCCTCCCAGCTAGGCCACGAGCGGAGTTTTCCCGCAGTGACCACGCTCTCCCGTTCCAGCAGCGCGGGATGGAGCCTGCGGGGATTTGGGGAGCCAAATCCCTGCGGTGGGGGAGATCCGCAGCCGCCGCCTGTTTGCTGCTGCTGCTGCTGCTCCCCGCGCAGGGCCCGGGGAAGGGCTGGCAGCTCCGGCTTCTTCCTCGCCCACGGCTCCTCCCCGCCGTGCTGGGAGAGAAGCCGGTGGAAAATCTGGGGTGAGAGCCTGGGGATCCCGCTGGGCTCCGGGAGCGGCGGGGCAGGAGGCGCTCGCTGTGGCCGGGACAGGGAGCCCCGGGAGGGGTGCTCGGTGTGCCCGTGGAAACGGCTGCAGGTCCTTTGGGAAGTGACCGATGGTCAGTGTGAATGTGGTGATGGGATGCAGGTCCTTTGGGAAGTGACCAGTGATGAGAGTGACCACGGCAATGGGATGCAAGCTCTTAGATGGGAAGTGACCAATGCTTAGGGTGACCATGGCAGTGAGAAGTGACCAAGGCTCAGGGTGACCACAGCAATGGGATGCAGATGCTTAGATGGGAAGTGACCGATGATCCATGTGACCATGGCAATGGGAATTGACCACTGCTCGGTGTGACCACGGCAGTGGGATGCAGATCCTTAGATGGGAAGTGACTGATGGTCAGTGTGACCACAGCAGTGGGATGCAGGCCCTTAGATGGGAAGTGACCAGTGCTCGGTGTGACCACGGCAGTGGGATGCAGATCCTTAGATGGGAAGTGACTGATGGTCAGTGTGACCACAGCAGTGGGATGCAGGCCCTTAGATGGGAAGTGACCAGTGCTCGGTGTGACCACGGCAGTGGGATGCAGATCCTTAGATGGGAAGTGACCAGTGCTCAGTGTGACCATGGCTGTAGGATGCAGATCCTTAGATGGGAAGTGACCAGTGCTCGGTGTGACCACGGCAGTGGGATGGAGATCCTTAGATGGGAAGTGACCACTGCAGCACAAGCAGTGCCACTTCCCTGGTGTTCCCCATGTCCCGTGGCTTGCTGGGAACTCCCGGATCCGGGGATGCTGCTGGATGCCTGCAGCATTCCCAGGAGGGAGAGGCTGTTCTGGCACACGTGGGGATCTGGTGTGCAGAGGAGGAGATGAATCAGTGGGGGCGAGCTGGGAATTTGAGCCATCCCTGTCCCCCTCGTGTCGTGCTGGGATCCAATGGGTGGTGCTGGAGCTGGAGATGCTCCTGGGGGAGGCAGCTTCGATGGCAGAGGGTGGCAGAGCTGTCCCCAGCCTCCTTCCTCTCCAGATTGGTGCAGGCAAAGCTGACCAGCTGGGGGACAGGGACAGGCAGGTGACAGGATCCTGCCCAGCCCAGAGCTCCCCACTGGTTTTCCCAGTGACACTGGGACAGGGAATGTGTTTTGGGGTGCAGGGCCAGCCTTGGGGTCCCTGGGAGCAGTCGGGTGACAGCCACCATCCCTGTCACCTCCTGCCAGCGCCAAGGCCACGCTAACGAACCCTGTGACTTTGATGTTTTAATTAGTTGCTTTTGGCTTTAATGCACGGGGATAATAGAGTTTCCATGGACTTATAAAACCTGCCTCTCTGCTGGATCATTAGGAAAAGGGGAAAAAAGACAGAAGGTAAGCCTGGGTAGGGACAGGAGGGAAGCTTGAGCCCTGCAGAGCACATGACACCCGCTGGGGTGTCACCCACCCGCCTGGTGACTCCTTTAAACCCCTAATTAAGCACCTTAAATCCTGGGAGAGCTCTCTGTGAGTAACAGCTGAGTTCAGAGTCCTCCTGCGTTTGTGAGCTTCGGGGAGGGGTCTCAGGTTGGAACGTGGGAAGCTGAGGCTGCTGGAATCAGGAACTGGGGCTGTGGGATTCCATTTTGGGGCTCCCTTGCTCCCCCAAGAGTGACCAGACCACTGCTGGCCAGGCTGGTGACAAAGGACATGGGGACCCTGGTGGGGTGCTGAGTGCTCCTAGGCAGCTTCCCTGGGATTTCTGGGCTTCTGGATCACGGCATCAAGTCCTCAGTGGGGACCTAAATAGCGACCAGGAGGGTGCAGGCTGGGGAGGGGACACAGCTGTGACACCAACAGCCCCGTGCCCAAATCCTGCAGCTTTGGAGTGAGGGAAGGGAGGTGGGAAGGATCCTCCCATCATCGCCCAGTGCCAATGGGAGAGCTCCTGGCCTGGGGAATGCCGAGGCAGAGGGGCTGTGGCAGCCCCCAGTGCCACACCAGTGCCACACCAGTGCCACATTGCAAGGCCCACACCACACCAGTGCCACACAGCAGGGTGCGGGCCACGCCAGTGCCACACCAGTGCCACACCAGTGCCACACCAGTGCCACACGGCAGGGCTTGGCCCTGTCCCCTGCCACCCCCACCCACTGCGGCCAGCCGGGGCCGGGTCCTGGCGTGTCCCCAACGGGGGGAACTCCTGGCCAGGGCAGCAGCAGCAGCCAAGGGGAAGCTCCGGCCAAGTGTCCGCGTTTTGTGCTGACGGGGAAACTTTTCCTTCGACGCTTCCACGGCAGGGATGAGTCGGCAGCTGGGCTGAGCCGAGCGGGGCGCCGGGGGCGAGGATCGGTGCCGGTTTTCCCATTCGGTGCCGTATTCAGGCCGTGTTTTCCTGCCGCCGAGGCAGCCGTGGGCTGCGGGAAGGAGCAGCGGCTGTGCCCGGGCAGAGCGCGGCGCGTAGGAGTCCCCACCCGGAAGAGTTTGTCCGGCGGGGCCGGCAGGGAGGAATCCGATCCCTCCTTTTCCCAGGCTGGGATCCCAGCGCGCTTGGCTCTCCGTGGCCTTGGCCGGCTCCCCCGCTGCCGAACCCCCGTTGCCAGCGTGGGCTCCGGGCCCCCCGCTCATCCCGCCGGGCCGGGAAGGGTCCCGCAGCAGCGATTCCCGACATCTCCTCTTTGTCTGCGCCTCGGAAAGGTCAGCCCTGCCTCGCTCCGTTAAGGAGCTGTAAATAATCCCGCTCCTTGTGCCGCGGGGCCGGCTCCAGGGCTGAGCCCAGCATCCTCCTGCTGCCGCCCGGGCTCAGGAGCCGTGCCAGGGCAGGGGATGCCAGCCCGGGGGGGAGCCGGCAGTGCAGAGCCGGGGGGCAGCGGGGTGCGGGAGGTCCGGGGCGATGGCTGCGGGGGGAGCAGCGCCGTGTCCCATGCCAAGGGCAAGAGTCGGGATGGCTGCTCCCGGCTCCTGCCTTCTCCGGGCTAAAAATAAGCCGCTGGCCCTCGCCGTGCTTGCTGCCTCTGCTCGGTCTGGGGGTGGGGGGCTGGCGGTGGGCAGGGGGTGAATCCAGGCAGCGGGGGGAGCGCGGGGCAGAGCAGCCACGCGGGGCGGTGGCAGGGCCTGTGTGGGCTTGGAAGTGACCTTTGCTCTTTGAGCATCGCGGTCGGTGATCAGGTTTGCAGGTCCGGGCTCGGATTTCGGGCAGAAGGTGTCTGATTTTCGGCGCCGTTTCCCGAGGTGCTAATTAAGGACCCTGCTGCAGCAGCTGGAGCTTTAGTGTCCCTTCGCCGCCCCTCGCTCGGCCGGGAGGTGCCCGTGGCCCCTGGAATGCCCTCGGCTTTTCGCTTCTCGCCTTTTCTTCCTGCTCGGGAGTGCCGATGCCTCGCTTCTCCGGGGTTCCAGCCTTTCCAGAGGCTCAGTGGCATGGCCCTCCTGGCATTCCAGCTCCTCGCCTCCCTTCCCACCTTCTCAAAAACAACCCCGTGTTGCTGGAGCGCTACTGGGGGGCACATCCCAGGATCTGCTTTCCCTCTCCTGCCATCCCGCAGGCAGCCCAGGGACACCGGCGTGAGCGAGGAGATGCCTCATTCCTGCAGCACTGTGCCCTCTCCTCCTTGTCCTGTGGAAGCCCCCTGATTTTGGGCTGAGCCCCGGGGAGATGGGACGGCTCCGAGCAGGATCTGCCGGCTGTGGGGATTCTCGTGGCACCTGCACAGCTCAGCCCGGCTGTGTCCCAGTCCCGGCCGTGACAAATCGCTGCAGCTGGCAGCCGGCAGTGCCGAGAGCTTCCCGGGAGCCTCCCGCTCCAGAGGGGCTTCCTGGCGGATCCAGGCACGTGGCCGTGGTGGCAGCACGGATCCGGCACGGCCTCGGCGACGGGGACGCACCTGGGGCTGAGCCGGGCTGCGAGGGAGCTCGTGCTCCGCCCTGAACCTGAGTTAAACATTATTCCTGCATCTGGAGGGATTAGTGCAAGGAGGGAGAGCTCGGTGCAAGCAGGGGGATTGCAGGGAAATGAGGGCAGGCTGGATTTGTGGCCGTGCTGGCAGGTGGGAATGCCAGGCTGATGCTGGAGGAGCCCCGGGATGGCTGGAGAGAGGCTGGAAGAGGGTCACAGTGAGGGTGACAGCCTTTGGAACAACAGCTGGAATGACAACCAGGATTTATCCCGATGGCACAGGTCTGGCTGCCTTCACCCAGAGCTGAATCAGCCACAGGGAGCCGGGATCAGAGACTTGGCCGGGCTGGGAGAGAAGCTGGGAAGCGTGGCTGGGATCTTTCCTGGGTGTCCCGCTGCAGACGTGGCTCTGAGTCACCACATCCTGCCTGGGAAAGTTTTGGGTCCCCACACTTTCATCAGAACAGCCGGGAAGGGCTCTGGGATGAGCCCTTGGAGGGTCCTGCTGGATTCCTTGTGGGATCAAGGCCGTGCCCATCCCTAGGGATAAATCTGTGGGGCCGGGGGCCACAAACCCCCGTGTGCAGGCTGGAGCTGGGAGAGGGTGAAGCTCCACATCCTGCATTTTCCAGTGTGACTGGTGCTGGCTATTTTTAGTTGGCCAAATTAAGCTCGCCTTAAATGCTGTCTTTTGAGGTTTCTTTGAGGGAGGAGGCCTGCAGTGGTGTTATTTCCCAAGTGACGGATTGCTCTCCAATCTGACCCCAGCTGGACCGGCCAAAAGAACGAAGGGAAGGAGCAGAGCTGTGGCTGGGAAGCGTCTCCTCCCCGCAGGGCTGCGCCCGAGGGTGTTTCCCGAGCCAGCAGGAGATTTCCTGGGGGAAGCAGAAAGCAAACAGCCGAGCCCTGCTCGCGTCCCCGTGGGGAAATCCAGCTGGAAAACCTCATCCCACTACCTGCTGCGGCATCCCCGGGGTGTGCTGTGCCCCTGGGAGCCAGCCTGGGTGTTCCACGGGCTGTTAAATCCATGGATTTCTCACCCCAGGGATATTTTGGATTTACTGGAGCGTGCTGGGTGCTGGTTGGAGCTCCTGGGGGAGCTGGAAAAGCCACGGGTGGGGTGCTGAGATGCTGCTCCCTGCTTCGGGGGGAGGCTCATCCAGAGGGGGATGTCCTGATATCCATCGGATTCTCCAGGATGAGTACAGCCGATCCCACGGGCCCAAACCCCACCCACGCCTCCGCATCCACCGCTGGATTCTGTCGTGCCAGCTCCTGACCCGCTGCCTTTCCACCCTTCCCGTTCATTGCTTCCCTCCTTGGCGTTGTTTTCCCATCTCTCCCCATCCCTGGATGCGCTCCGTGCCTGTCTCGCCTCACCGGGCACCTGCTGGAGCATCCCGCGCCCGGAGCCGGCTGCGGGAATGGCCTTTCCTGCTCCTCTTCCCCTCCCTCCCGCAGCAGCAGCCGGGTGTTTCCGTGCAGGTCAGCAGCCAGGGGATCCTCCGGCTCCTGCAGTCGGACGTGAAATGCATCGAATCCCGGGCAGACGCTGCAGATGGAGTTTCTGCAGCGCCGGGGGCGATGCCGGGTGGCCCCGAGGGCAGGAGCGAGGAGGTTGGAAGTGTTTCCTGGCGCTGCCATGCACGGGACTGTCCCTGTTCCCTCTGGAAAGGACAATGAGGGAGCCTCCCTTCCTGCTGCCACTCCCCCCGGCCGCAGCTGCCTGCACAGCCCGGCCTTGTTGTGTCCCAGTGCCCGGGAGCTCGCTGGGATCTGTCCCCTCTCGGGGCGATCCTTTGGGCACGGGATCGCCGGGAAGGGACCCAGGAAAAGCCAGCAGGGAGCAGAGGGATTTTCCCAAATTTCAGCCTCCTCACCTGGGGCCTGCTTCGCCCTCGGGTGGATGTGTGGGAGTAGCTGAGGTGGTGATGGGGGACCTCAGACGGTTCGGGGGGATCCCAGACAGTGCTGGGGGATCCCAAACACTTCTGGGGGGGATCCCAAGCGGTTCTGGGGGATCCCAAACAGTTCTGGATGACCTCGGACAGTGCTGGGGGACCCCAATCCAGGCTGTTCCACTGCATTCTCACTCTCCTCCTTATTCCAGGAGCAAACCCACCTGCCCAGCCCAGTATTCCCAGGATTCCTGGCTGTATTCCTGGTGGATCCCTGGCTGTATTCCCATAGATCCCTGGCTGTATCCTGCGGATCCCTCCCTGGATTCCCGGGATCCCTGGCTGTATCCTGTGGATCCCTGGTTGTATTCCCGGGATGCCTGGCTGTATTCCTGTGGATCCCTGGTTGTATTCCTGCGGATCCCTGGCTGTATTCCCATAGATCCCTGGCTGTATCCTGCAGATCCCTCACTGGATTCCTGCAGATCCCTGGCTGTATTCCCAGGATCCCTGGCTGTATTCCTGCAGATCCCTGGCTGTATCCTGCAGATCCCTGGCTGTATTCCCAGGATCCCTGACTGTATTCCTGTGGATCCCTGGCTGTATTCCCGGGATCCCTGGTTGTATTCCCAGGATCCCNCTGTATCCCGGGGAGGCCTGGTTGTATTCCCTGGATCCCTGGCTGTATTCCTGCAGATCCCTGGCTGTATTGCTGGGATCCCTGGCTGTATTCCTGCGGATCCCTGGCTGTATTCCTGCGGATCCCTGGCTGTATTCCCGGGATCCCTGGCTGTATTCTCATGGATCCCTCTCTCCATCAGCCCCGGCGCCGTTCCGTGCCAGCGCAGTGCCCCTGACACCCGGATTTTCCCACTAATCTGGGCCCTATTGCTGCTAAAGCCGCAATTATCCCTGGATTAGCGCTGGTGCTTCGAGACCCACCTGGGTCAGTGCCAGGGCCGTGCCAGGGCCGTGCCAAAACCTCCTGCGGCTCCAGCTCCGGCTGGGACAGCTCCAGCAGGTGGCCACTGTCACCTCGGGTGACCCCAGAGCCGCTTTGTCCCCCTTGTTTGGAGGCTGGGCAGGGGCTGTGGGGTTTTTGGGGGGGTTATTTGGGGGGTGGGCCCACCCTGGCAGCCAACAAGTGTCCTTGTCCTTGTTGTGGCTGAGGTTGGGCTCATCCGAGCCAGGCAGGGTTGGACGGGGCTTGGAGCACCCTGGGATAATGGGAGGTGTCCCTGCCCATGGAATGGGGTGAGCGTTAGGGTCACTTCCATCCCAAACCGTTCTGGGATGCTGGGATGCTGGGATTCTGAGGTTCTGGGATTCTGGGATTCTGAGATTCTGGGATTCTGAGATTCTGGGTTTCTGGGATTCTGAGTTTCTGGGATTCTGAGTTTCTGGGATTCTGGGATTCTGAGATTCTGGGATTCTGAGATTCTGGGATTCTGAGATTCTGAGTTTCTGGGATTCTGGGATTCTGAGTTTCTGGGATTCTGAGTTTCTGGGATTCTGGGATTCTGAGATTCTGGGATTCCATCTTGGCGTCATTGTAGGTGTTTTTTTGGGGGGGGCAGCTAGGATTTGTGGCACAAAAGGCGATTTGTGGCACATTTCTGGCAAAGCCTGGCCCGGAGGGGCTGGAAGACCCCAATCCCTCCTCGCATGGGCGATGTGGGAGCCGCGCCAGCAGCTCCCCGCTGGCACAGGAGGGAAGGGATATCCCAGTTTGGTTACTGGTGCAGCTGGGAGGCTCTGGGGCTTTGGGAGGAGGGAACGCGCGGGGTTGGACGCGGCACAAACGGGTCAGGACTGTGCCGGGAGCCCCGGGCTGCAGGGCGGGGCTGCGGAGGTGGGGCTGGGAATGACAGAGCTGGGAATGCTGGCTCTGGGAATGAAGGGCTGGGAATGGCAGGGCTGGGAATGAAGGGCTGGGAATGGCAGGGCTGGGAATGAAGGGCTGGGAATGATGGCACTGGGAATGCTGGCTCTGGGAATGAAGGGCTGGGAATGGCAGGGCTGGGAATGGCAGGGCTGGGAATGAAGGGCTGGGAATGATGGCACTGGGAATGAAGGGCTGGGAATGCTGGCACTGGGAATGACAGAGCTGGGAATGGCAGGGCTGGGAATGATGGCACTGGGAATGAAGGGCTGGGAATGCTGGCACTGGGAATGACAGAGCTGGGAATGCTGACACTGGGAATGACAGGGCTGGGAATGGCAGGGCTGGGAATGCTGGCCCTGGGAGTGACAGGGCTGGGAATTATGGCACTGGGAATGCTGGCCCTGGGAATGCTGGCACTGGGAATGACAGCCCAGCACTCCATGGAGTGATTTCGGTGCAGCAGCAGGACAAAGCCCAATTTTAGGGAGCAAAGAGCCCCATCCATTTGGAAACAACGCCCATGATGATGATGATGATGATAATGATGGTGGTGCCTCTCCCAGCTTTAGGGGATCCCCCCCTCTCCAATCGGCCCAAATTTCCCCGTGGTTTCCAACCGGCTCCGCCTCTCCTGCCTCAGTTTCCCTCGCTGTGCTCCAGAAAGGGATTTTTTTTGCGGGGGTGGGATTGCTGCCGGTTTGGTTTTTTTTTCCACGGGATTCTTCACGCCCCAAACTGGGCGGCTTTTAAAAACAATCAGCGCTTAATTAAAGCACGCTGACGGTTTTTAATTGCTCCGAGCCCCCCGGGACAGGCCCCGGTAACCGGGAATGCGGTGCCTGCTCTGGATTATGGCAGTGCCTGGCGCTGGTGGGAAGCACAGCTCCAACAAAGCGGCTCTGAAGAGCAGATCCAGGGCTTTTCCAAGGTGTTTTTTATTTTTCCATCCCCTTGGGCGCGGGAAGAGAGGGTTCCCCCACGGAACACGGGTGGGAGAGGCACGGGGGGTGGGTGCCCGGGATGGTGCCCCCATTCCCTCCTGGCATTTCCCACCCGCCCCCAGCCCCGCGTAGGTTCGCTTTAATATTTCTTTTCCAAGCTCTTTTCCTGCTGTTTACTCAAATCCTCGCTTCTCCCGCTGTGGGGGGACGGGGAAGGAGGGCCCTGGGAGGGTCTCAGGGGGTGACCGTGCCCCCCTCCCAGCTCATCCCAGCTCAGAGGAGCTTCCCCTTCTCCCCGCCCTGCCCCTCCCCGTGCTCTCCTGCCACATCTGCCTCTTCCCTATTTCCTTCTGCATATTTTCCAACCTCCGATTTGCCTCCCCCGCCTGGATTTTTT
>WEKY01020315.1:230508-262156 GCA_013390045.1 Picathartes gymnocephalus | reverse complement strand
GAGAGCCCTGATTCTGTTCCACATGATACATAAAGGCCCAAGACAACTCCAAACACTCTACAGCTTTTCATAAAGGGCTGCAGAAATCCAGGACAACTTGCAAGTGAGCATTCAGAGGGTTTTGTCTTGTTCCTGACAGCAGAATTCTCTTCAGATGTAATGTAGGATGTGAGTTTTCTATTGATATGTTTGATGATGAGTAACAAGCCTTGGGAGCATGAAGTACATGCAAAAGCATGAGCATGTCCTCCAAAGTGACCAGCTTAATTGTCCATTTTATTACTCTTTTATTTATTCCACTCAAGTACCAGTACTGTTCTCACTGCTTTAGGAACCTTAAAATATAACAGTTCTCACTGCTCAGCAGTTATTCCCTGCTCTTTATAGCAGTTAAAGCACCTCTGTCTTTTTCAGGGCCTAGGTCCACCATTCGGGCATCCCCGACATATTTAAAGCCTCCATTCACCCAACCTACAAGGCATCACCTAACTCCACAGGCACTGAAGTCCCTAGAGAGCCTAAGTGTTGATGGGCTGATGCCTGCAGAGCAGTCTTGCATCCGCCCTGATGCTCAGAGCCCCACACCATGGTGCCCAGAGGACCCAGTGCGGGACAAATGCCTATTTTCCAGTCAGTACCAACCAGCTGACAGCATCTGCCTTGGGTGAGCCAGAGGCCACGAAGAGGTAAAGGAGTAATAACAGCCTGTCTCTGCAGCAAACTGTAGTGCTTACAAGAGGGAAGACAAAAAAAGAGCCTCCAGATGTGAACATGCAACACATTGGAGATGGCTGGCAAAACCCTGTGAGGGTTTGGCTCACTGACTTGACAGAAAACACCCTGTTTCCCAACTGCATTCACTCCCGCTGTCCAAAAGTGAACAAAGCCAAAGAAGGGCATGAAAAGTGGAAGTCTGCAGAAGCTGGGCAAGCTTGGCTGCCAATTAATTGCCTGGCCTGCAGAGAAATATAAATCTTAAGGCTGAAAAAAATGTTTAGGACCTCTGCAGGCCACAGATTTTGAGCAAGTGAACTTTAGTTACTGGCAGGGCACTATCTCCACCTGAAAATATAAATGATGATTGGGAGGCTTTGCAAAGCTCTCAAAGGCCCTGGGTGATAAATAGTACAGGAATAGGAGTGGCTACCGTGGTCATTACAGCAGCATTCTCTGCACCAGAACCCCAGCTTGCACAGCCCTCCTCAGCCACATCCCCAGGAGCTGATTTATAAATACCTGCTCAGGCTCCACGCACAGTGCTGGCAGCTGGAAGTCACAGCTCCACAACCAGGGCCACCCTCCACAGGCAGAGATGGGTGGCACAGCAGGGCTCCTGTAAGGAGGGGTCCATGCTGGTCAGGGCCAGTCCTGCCACAATTCCAATGGGAATTGAGATGTGATGCCCGTGTCTTTACCTCAGCCCATGAGCTTTTTTTCCATCTTCCTCCCCTGCTGTTCCATTGAGGAGGAGCAGGAGGAGCGAGAGAGCAGCTGAGTGGGCAGCTTGTAGCTGGCCAGGGTCAACCACCATAGGTGACATTGCTCCACTGGATTGACGAGGGGACATGAACAATGGAGCATCTCCATGTAAGCTCCAAGAGAAACATGGGGGCACCAGACTTCACACAGCCCACTCTGGTTGCTGGAAGATAGCTCAAATACAAAGGCCTCTTAAGAGGCACCAGCATAAAACACTCTGGTAACTCCTGGAGGCCGCCTTTGGCAGGGTCTGGAAAGCAAGAGAAGAGAGCTGCAGCTGTTCTAAGGCCTCTTGTTGCTTGCAGCTGAATTGGTATTTCTAAAAGTACAGGGCTGCACTCGAGTTCTTTTTTGCTCAGTTTTGTTTCCTCACCATCTCTGTTGAACACGGATTTCTTGCAAACACACACACAGCCCCCACCCACTCTGTCACCTTTTCCACTCTTCACATACTAAGCTAGAATTGTTGCCCATGAAATCAGACTTTAAATTAGCTTTGAGAGTCCAGAAATGCAGAACACTACAGTTCAGACAGCTGGAGCGGGTGAAACCCTCCAAACCTTTCCTCTCGCCGAGATAATAGAGCACTAGTATACGAAACAGCATTAAATGCTGGTTTTTTGAAACAGCGCTGTTTATTTCACCCTGGGAAGTGACAGGTGATAACCAAGGGAAGGTCTGACAAATAAAGTGATGCTGAGAGGAGTAAGAGTTTGATTCTCTTGGGAGGTGCTTTTTGAAACCATGAAAACTAAAAGTACAGGAATCTAAAAAAACTAAAAAAAGGAATCAATGAAATATGAGATTCTGCTCACACCAGCAAAGCTTCCTGCACCAGAGAAACACACTGTGCAAACAAATTGGGAAACACAGAGCATGCTTATTTAACTCCCATTTCCACAGACCTCTTCTCACAAGGATTGGATGGCATCCTTCATGGTCCCTGAGTGCACTTCAACTGCAGAAATGCTATCTCTGCCTTACTTAAAAAGTGATCAGTGAAGGTTTGTCTCTTTTTTCCTGCCATCCAACACTTCCAGAACATTGCAACACCCTTTCCCACAGAGAATAGACCACAGACCCATGCAGGATGAGACAAAGGGCCCAAAGTCACATTCAGAGGAGCACACACTGAGGCTTGTATGTGTGAACAGGTCCCAGGCAGCATGGATGGAGCAGGAATACTACAGCAGTTTTGTGTCCTCTGCATGGCCTCCATCATTTTGCAAAGCAACTAACACCTTGGAGCTGCAGACTGAAAGACAAGAAGAAAAACCTGCCTTGATGGTCATTTTATTTCTTCCAATCCTCCAAATTTATATTCCCTCTCTGAAAGTTATTTGAGGTATTTTATTGCCTGGCTGAATAACAGAAGCAATCTGGAATTTGGTCACCTTTTCAAAATAGTTTGGATTGCAACACTGCTATCAATACATCCCTCTGTAAATGCTGGACTATGACGAGTCCCAGGAACACCATGGCTTTCCAGAGCACTTCTGAACATCTGCTGAGTTCTGGAGCAGAATTTCACTTGCACTGCTGCCCACTGTACCATGCCTCAGCAGCTCACCTGGCCGGGACCGAGAGGGAAACAAAATGGTCAGGCTGAAGTCTGAATTCAAAATAGATGAATTCAATGGATTTGAATTTAAAACCAAAAACTACGCAACAAAAACACCAAGAGCCAAAACTGACATAACAGGGGATTCTTTTGTGAATACCTAAGAGATAAAATCAACATATCAAAGGTGCTTTAAAACCAAACAATTCTAAAGAAAAGGTCAGCTTATATTCTGTAAAATTCTTCAGCCTCTCCCCAATAAAAACAGCCAAAACCATTCAACATTTCTTCAATTTTCCCCCCCTTATCATTCATTTCACCCTCTCCCTTCTCTGTGCATCAAACTATTAGTCTGCTCAAAATGCATTTTGTCCTTCCACAAATGTACCATTTCCAAGCTGAATTGAAATCTCATTGAAACTTCAAGCTTCCAGGAGAGCAAAATACCCTACTTCTGAGCTGAGTCATCTTACATCAACACCAAGGTACACTTCTCCTAAAAGACATGGGACTAAAAGGAGATGACCCACAAAGAGCAGTGAGGGCTGTGGGTCTGACCCATGGTGAGGAGACAAGGCTGGCCTTGCCTGCAACACCAGAGGATATTCATTGGCCCACCAGCACGTGCAGGGGGGCTTCCTGCTGGCAACATTTTGGAAGCACCAAAAAGGACCTGGGTGCCACCTAATGCTGTTTTATTCAGGCATTAATTGTATAGCAGTGCAAATGCTAATTATGCCCATCTTTTACAGGCTCAGCACACCATGCATCAGGCTGGCTTATCATCCCTCTGGCAGGCACCTGTGGAAGATCCAGGAGTGTGGGCCCAAATGCCCCTGTGCACTCACAAGCATGCTGGGTGCTGAGCAGATGCACAGCACTACTACACCTTAAAAAACCACCTCGAATGAGCAAAGAGTGGCAAACCAAGTCAGAATTTATGAAACTGGGAAAGGGGCTGCGACGGCCCTTGGAAGCACCAAAATGGTTATCAGACCCCTTCATGAAGCAACAAGCAAGCACAAGTTTCAGTGCCTTACAAAGGGAATTTTCTATGGAATTACCTTGGAGAGTAATTGATTTACAGAGAGGCAAAACCTTTCCCATAAGCATATTTCACTGGAAGCAGGGAACTGTAGAACAAGAACTGTCACTTTGAAACTCCCTTTATTTAAAGGCAAATTTAGCTTGAAGCATCCACCAGAGTTCATATTTTCTGGAACAGCCCTCCTTTCATCCTATTAGCTTCCTTCATTAAATGTACCCCTTTCCCAAGTCTTTAATTGTAGCTACAAACTCCGTTTCAGCCATACACCTTGCTTTGAGAAGCCTGAACACAGCATAGGCTTCACAGAACCACAGCTTTGGACAGGACCCAAATTCCTTCCACCTTACACGTTCTGGCAGCCAGTCAGATGAAAGAGCCACTACAACTGCCCGTGTTCCTGCAATTCCAGAGTTCACACCATGGGATTTTTTGCATTACAGAAATTACACTGCAACTCCAGCAAAAGCAGATGTCAGCCCCCCTTTCCAGAAAGCCAGATTCACTAAGGGAATGAAGTGTTTCCTTGATCTGATGACAGGAACTTCCAACTTGAGGCAGCTGAAAGGGTCATCTGTTCCTATACCAGTCTGTGTGAGTTCATTCCAGTTTGGCTTAGCTCTCTACCACCTTTTTGGGGAGGGTCACAAATGGTCTCACCCAATTCTGAGCAGGAAGATTTTCAATACTTTCATTGATGTGGACATGAAAAGAGTCCTGGTGATGCCAGTTCTCCTGCAAGGAAACAGAGTCTGCTCTACGCCTCTCTCTCCAGTCCCTCCTTCCAGGAAGCAGGGAACCAACACCCCAAAGGCCACAGATCAGTTTCTAGGAGATTTAGTCTTGGTTTATGCGGAAGCTAAAGGGGCAAAGGGCAAGACTGCACAGAAAATGAATCTTCCTTAGCAGCAAGAAGTTCTCTTCCACGCAAAGAAGGGTGAATACAGTACCAAGCTGATGTTCCATCGCAAGATGGCCCGAACCAGAACTTGGATATCAGGCTGTCTGCCATCTCCATAGTTTTCGGGTGCGTTTCTCAAATGTCTACATGCTAATGTTGCCAGGAATCAGGAATTCTCTAAGAACTAGTTGTGCATCCTAACCCCTTCCTTCTTTTTTCCCTTTCCATGTCATCTTCCTCCTCTCCAACAGCACATTTTCCTTTTGTTTGTTTCTTGTTAACCAAGGCCATTGAGATACTTGTTTTGGGACAGAGAAGCTATTAGCAAAAGTCATTTAGAGGATGAACCCAAAAATGTGTTTGTTTGTTTTAAATGTGTTTGTTTTGTTGGTTTTTGTTGTCTTTTTTTTTTAAACCAATAAATCACTTCCCACAGCACAGAGGGAGGCCAAAAGCGAAACATCCCTAACTCCAACACTGCACAGCATTTAACAGGCACAGGTGCATATCTCACACAGGCAGCTCTTATTCCCCTATGAAACTTCCAAGAATCACACAGAACACTGAAATACTAGGAAGAGAGGCAGTAAACACTTCTCACCCAAGTGCTGGTGGGGTACTAAGTCCCTTTGGAAGCAGGAGCGTAACAAGAGGCAACAACGTGAACCACCCCACCTTACAGCAGGGTGCATTTAGTAAGGATACGCTTATGCCATGCTCAAAGGCCAGTCACAGGTTGCTCCTGCTGCCCGGTGATGCAAGGAATTTTGTGGAGGTGGTCTGGCACCCGCTGGCCATCTCTGGTATTGCTCCTTACACGGTCAGTTTATCTACTTCTGTAACTGGGAGGGCCACGGCATGAAACACAGCAAACAAAAATCCCAGAGGCCCTGCAGTGGTGCCTGGACAGACATTAAACACACACCTATAAATGAGACATGATAATAGCTGGGCAAATAAAACCCTAAGTTACACCTGAGGGTTTCCATTCTATTGATTTCTTGGCTGTTTAACTGCAGAGCTTCGCACTGGACACACACTGGACTTCTGACAAATTCTCATCCAACCTCCACTGCTCCAAATGAGCAGCTGGTCTGTCCTCCTCATTCTCTTCATTATTCCCAAACTACCAGGGTTAGTTTAGAAGGGAGGACCTACCTGTCCCATTTCCAGCCTCATTCTCTAGACAAAGGACAACACACAGTTTAGTCCTCAACGAGCTAAGACCCTGGCTTTGCAGATAAAGTTTTAAGGATTAGAAAGTGAACAGCATTGTCAGTTACCAGCTCTCAGGTGAGGGCAATTTTTGACCAAGGAGGCCAATTGCTTGCAGCTGGCACAGCCACAGTGTCACACAGAGCAGCTCCCTGAGGGCTGAGGACAGGGTGACCTGGCTGTCCTAACCCCAAAGCAAGAGACCAGAACTCACTCCCTGCCACCAGCTGGCTGTCACCGAAACAGACTCACAGAATCTCAGTGTCCATGAGAACCAAGAATGAACAAAATGCTCGTAAGATCCCCCTGCTCTTCCCGCTGCCAGGTTCTCTACTAGCTCCACTCCTGGAGCAGTTTCTGGTGCATAGGAATGATGGACACAGGCTATGCCAACCTTACAGGTAGGTACAAGGGGCAGAGGTGACAATTCCTAATGCCACCATTCCCCACCCAAACAGTGCAAACAGGGTACTCGGCCTGCTCTTTCACCCCAGTCCAGGGCTTCTGCTTCGACTCCTGGAAGGGCTGGGATACAGACACAGGTAGGACCTAGCAGGACGGAAACACAGCTGGCTCCTTGCCTTACTCCACACCCCAAAAGCCCAGGAGACCAGCACTCACCTAAAGGAGAACACCCCTCCATCACCCGACCCAAAGCCTGCCTGCACACAGTGACAGCAGGATTGGTTAAAAATGGCACATCAGTTCAGCCTCGTTTGGTGGCTTGAGTACTGACAATGTACACGTGTTGGCATGTATTTTCACAGCATCTCAGAAGTGAAAATAAAGCCCAGCTTTATACAGTACTAAGACTGATTTACTGTCAGTTAAAACCCTCTGAAGACTGGAAGCCTCCACCTGCTGCCCTTCTACCTCCAGCTCTCCCAACCCAATGTCTCCTGCAGTTTGTCCATGACACAATGCCCTGCACTTCCAGGGAATGCTGCAACCACAGTGCAAGCCAAGATGTGGACAAATCAATGGATACAACTAAAAGGGAGGGAGACAAGAAGTCAGTAACAACAGATGCTTTGCAGAACATCATAACCTTTTCGGCTGCCTTCCTCCTCCACTAGAAATCGGCTTTGTACAAGCAGCACTTCATCTTTAACCACCACCTGAAGCTACCTAAGGTCTCTCTCAACAAACACCACAGGACAGGTATTTGGTAAAAGAGATGTATATTTATTCACTTTACAAAGAGGGTGGTATTTAGTTGCAACAGCTCCATTTATAGACAAATATATTATTGTACATTATAGTGGTGAATGGCTCAAACATTTACCTTGTTTTACTCTTAAAAACGTGTTTGCACCACTTCAGCTTCCATTAGCTGAGCAAATAGCTGTCCTTGTTCTGCCACTGAGAGATTAAAAATCCATAAGAAAGGTATAGCTCTGTGCTATGTATTCACAAGCATTCACCTTCTCCTTTCCCTGTGTCACTCCCCTCACCCCACCCAACTCAACGTGGTCTGTCATCTGGGTTAGCATTAAACTTATATACAGCCTCCATGAAAACAAAATTAGGAGCCAGAGATAGTTCTAATGTCCTTTTAAAGCACAAGAAAAGTCATTGATTTGTACATATAAAAGTCTTGAGCTCAAATTTGTAAAAAAAAAAAAAAAAAAGAAAAAAATCCATTTTTAAGTTGAGTTGGCATTTACATATTGCCAAAGTATGGCTAAGCCAATGAAAGGGGGGAAGAAAAGAATGTCAGGACAGAATTTAAATATTACAAAAATATCGGGTTTTTTTCTTTTTCTGTTTCCATTTTTTGTAAAAAAAACAATCAGCAGGATGCCCACTTGCTATTGCTAACTGAAGCATGGAAAGAAGGTATAGACCAGTTGTCTTTGATCCTTGAATATCTGAAACAAATTCAATGTAAAGCTGAACCAAGTTTCCCACACAAACAGCGGTGGCAGATTTATTTCACTTGAGATACAAATGCATGTCCACATGACAGGCATAATCTGACCAGGAGGTGGAGGAAATGTTTCTCTAAGTAAGCGCAGGGAAGGAGGGTGAGAGAAGGCTGGCACGGTTAAACATTCTGGATTCAGAAATGCAGTGCCCCACAGGTGCCTCTGCACACAGGCTGTGCAATGCTCTGCACTCCTGATATGCAAATACAGCATCTTTCAGCAACAGGATCCAGAATCAAGGAGCTTGGTGGCCCACTTGTTCAAACCACTAAAATTACTGTTTTGTGCTGTTACTCTTCTTCACTTTCATTTTCTGGCTCCAAATCAGAATCACCATTGATTTCCTTTTCAACAGTCATGTCTTGTTCATCAGACTGCTCCTCTTTTTCCTCATCTTCATCCCAGTTTTCCTGGGGAAAAAATAAAACAGAAATGTTTGAACCTTTGTCAGTCACACCGTTTCTGCTACAAGCAAATGGGAGAAGATCTGGTGCAACTCCACTTACATCAGAGTCTTTATCTGCAATCATCTCATCATCTGAGCCTTCCTCCTCTGAGGAATCTGCAAAGAGAAAACACTCCTCAGTCTGGGGAACAGGCTTTAAAATGTCATTTTGCATTGTACAAACAAAGTCCAGCCCCACATGCTGCCAAGTCTCCAGACTGTGCTATTTCCATAGCAAAACTAGTTCTACCTGGAGATGAGGTAACCAACATCAATTAAGACCAGGTCACACCCATTACAAACACACGGGGTGAAGATGCAGTAGGAAAAAAGCCAAACTGGAAGTGTGCACTCACACACAGAAATCCCCTACACTGATGTCCTGCTGACTCAAACATAGCAGTGCCTTCACTGTATCTACCTCAGCACAAGGGCAGGTAACACTAGAAATTTTAGGCTGCCAGGTAAATTAAAGCAGCATACTGAACTTCCAATTCACTGATTTCTTCATTTGTGAAGCAAGGCTGGGAGGGAATTAAAGGAAATAAAAGGAAGGGAAGGAAGGAGTAACTAACTACAAGACGTCCACCTAATTAGCCACTGATTCTCCTGCCATGGACATCTCACAAAACCCATCTATTTCCAGACTGTACACTGGTAGATAAGCACAGGAGCATGATGAACAGCCATCAAGTGTAGGCTGTCATGTAAATTCAGGAGCTGAGCTACACTTCGCATACAACACTTACCATCCTCATAGACCAGCTTTGCAGTCTGATTAACCTCAGGTACATCCTGAACTGTTTGTGATGCTGCAACCTGAATGGAATTTGCAGATTAGCCTTAGATTAAATCACATATTTCAACCTTAACAGACAAAAAACTCCCAACAATGTAAATGAAATATACATTAAGGGTAGCACACATTAATTCAATTACAGTGCTGGTTTAACAGCCAGAAAAGTACAAATGACAAAGTAAAATCGGAGAGGCATCTGCTCCAAAGTGGCCCAGTGCCTCCTATTTATTCCTCTTTAAAACTCTGTGCATGAGCAGACCCATTTGGCAGGACAAAGCACTCCCAGTGAGCAGGGACTGACAGGACAGTCAATTAATGGACTGCTCTGAGCGCTATCAGAGTCACTACACAGCAGCTGCATTAAGGTCCCCAGGACAGATCCCATCAGATACAATCCCAACAGGAAGTGCAGTCTGCACACAATACCCCTGCACATCCCATGTTATGTAGCTGAAGCTCACCTGGGTGACGAGAATGAAGAGTCTTCCATGCAGACGGGAAAGCTTCTGCAGAGTTTTTACTCTGCTCTCCATCAACTGGTATAACATTCCCAGCTGAGGAATAAGGTCTGGCAACTTTGGAGAAGAGATGGATGAAAAAAAAAATGAAGCTGTTAAACACATCTCAAATGTTTTTGGTTTTCTGAACTACTTTTGTATGTTTGGGGCAAGCAACACTTGCCTACATTATTCTAGACAGGAGGGAGAGCTTATAGTTCACAGGAACGACCTGCAGCCTGATCAATGAATGCTTAGCCATATTTAGAAATATCTGCTTTTAAAGCACAGCAGTTCTTAGACTCCTTTTCCTTTCCAGTCATTGCCACATGCAGGGGTGAAGCACTGTTCAAAAAAATGTGTAAGTGGGAACTGAACATACACCAGAGTCTGAATGAAGCCTCAGCAACGCATGCAAGTTCTGCTGCTCAGCAATCCTATAACAAATGGCAGAAGGCACTGACGGTGCCCAATGTCTTTTTCTTAACCCAGCAAGAGTGCTGTATCCATCACTGGTAAGGCAAGGCTGGACTTCAAACCAGAAGCTACAGCATTACTTCCTACCCCGGCAATTTTGGCACACCCTTACCCTATAAATCTGGCCATGCCCAAGACAGTCTCAACATGAGCATTACAAGAACAAAGAAAACTTAGTTCTCTAAGATCTAGTGACACAGGCTAGATTTGGCAGTAATTTTGTTCCCTCTCACAGGTGTGACATAACTTATCTTGATTTGACTTTGGGATGGCTATAATTATGTCAGGAATGACTGAGACAAACAATTTATCAGCAATGTGCAGTAGGTTCAGCAAAAGTGCTGTAAGCATAGCTCTCTATACATTGATTTGTGCACTGCCATATGCAGAGCACAGGAAGACAGATTCCTGAAGAAAGAAAATACATTTATTTAAGCACTGAAATCTAGTTTTACATAATTGCATTGGCATGAATGAAAAATACTTACTGTGGAAAGGTAGGATGCATGTAGGGTAAAAACAGACTTCAGCCATCGAACCATTAGTGAGGCACTGGAAAAGAGAAATAAATTATATCTAAGAGACACTGGCTGAGAGACACCCATTTCACATTTTAGATGCTAAATAGTTCTATATAAAGTGCTCCTCTCTATTAGAGGGCAAGATAAATGCAGATGGAAATGTAAAGTTTGGCTATCCACATGAGGTATGTAAGTTATTTGTTAAGAAAGGAACAGACATTTCAGTGAGGGACTAAACTAAGCAAGCTCAGGGGTCTTTGCTTCTAGAATCTTTTATAGATGGTCACAATGAATAAAAGAGCAAAGCATGCTACTTTCGTCTCCACCTACAATGAGGGAATTTATATTTACAATAAAATAAACCCAAACCAACCTAAGCCCCACAACTCAGCACAGTGCATCTCAACAAAGCTGTCCTTATGGCAACATAACAAGATGGAGGAGGGGAAGCAGGTTCTGTTACTGAACACCACATGAAGAGATGTCTAAATACATTTGATAATTAAACAAGCTCTGCACCTGGGAGTTATTTTACTTATTGATTAGGTCCATAATGTAAACATTTGGGGTCTTCAGTTACATTCTCAGGGTTACACGCTCATTTCAGGTATCCTTTTCCTGTTTTAATTTCACTTCAGCCACCCTGACAAAACACTGCTTTAAGTGTTTTAAGTTCCTCTTTTCACACACAATGAGGTGAGTTTTTACCTCCAGATGCTGTAGTTTAATTGCAGCTACTATGGAAATCTATCACGTACATGGTAGGAGGGACCATAACACACACACACATGAAAAGCGTGTGTAGCTGAGTTGTCTCTTACCTGTATGGGTTGCCCTGCAATCTCTTTGTAAGCTAAAAGGACAAAAAAAAAAGCAGTCAGCTAAAAGTAACAAACATAATGAGTTTAAAACCCCAACATTAGATCCATTTGACAGCCCTAATACTGAGGCAGAAAGTTCTCCAGGCATTTGAGGTTTGCTAGGATTAACCACTGCCAAGCTCCAGAAAATTACACTGCTGGCTCTACCACTCTCTACACAGGCTGGTAACTTGCACAGGCTGCGTTTCAGTATTACAAGAAAGCTGTAACTCTTAACATGCAAAATATCCACTGAAGCTTAAACCTGGCAGGAATAAGTAGGAGGAAACCTCCTCTAGAGCAGTTGTCACAGGGTGGACAAGTTGGGGAAACAAGCAAAGGAAGTATCAGGTAAAGGCCATTTCACACAACAGATCTCAAGCTTGGGAGAAGACAGTTACACAGAGGTCTGACCATCCACTGAGACTACAGAGTTAAACACTTGCACTTAGATTCCCCAACACAGGTCCCAGGGAAGAAGCACAGCATCTCATTAACATAAGCCTAAGGAGGTGCTGAATGACCAAACATTCAGCATCAGGCCATCTGCATAATTCAGTTAAGATCAGTACCATAAATAAAAATTAAATCTTGTTTGTGGCCAGCACATTAAAATACAAAAGAAATTGAACCATTAACTTATGTTACAGAACGTCATTCACATAACAAGAGCTACTAACCAATGTTTGGTTTAGAAAGTGATGTCCAGTCAAGGCTAATCATTAAAATGTTTTTGTCCAAATAAAGAGTTTATTTAATATCACTGAATAAGCAGTTCAGAAGCCAAATCCCTTTTAAAA
Organism: Picathartes gymnocephalus; assembly: GCA_013390045.1. Taxonomy (NCBI): domain Eukaryota; kingdom Metazoa; phylum Chordata; class Aves; order Passeriformes; family Picathartidae; genus Picathartes; species Picathartes gymnocephalus. The sequence goes on along the minus strand of WEKY01020315.1, from coordinate 249,628 downwards.
TCCCTACTAAGTGATGTTCAAACTTAAATACAGCAAACAGACTTTCTGATGGTTCAAACTGTCATCCATGTCAGTAGTTGAAAAGAAGATGTAATGGTGATTGTTTCCATGGACTAACCAAGCTTTTGCATAAGCTCTTCCCCTTCTTTTCCCATATAATCATTTAAGACAGTCATACACAATCTAATGCTCTTCCTAGCTTTGATAGTGACACTTGGTCCTTTGCTGAAGCTTCAGCCAGAAAGGAGAAAAAGTGTATCAGAGATAAATCAAGAAGCATTTCAGTCCTCTTACAGTACCAAACCAATTTCAAAAATAAAGAGACATATCCTGGATTTTTAGTACTCAGAAGGCAAATCGCATATAGCTTGTATGACAGTACAAGCGCAGGCTTTCCTACCTCATGCAGCAGTGGAATGACAGCATATATAGGCATTCTGGCTACTGTGTTCTTTACTATAGTTTCTTTCCTTGTGTTAAGCACTTTCTGTTAAAATGAAAAAATACCATCAGACAATAATTCAGCTTTAACATGTGTATGAGCAGTCAGCAAAATCAGAAACTCCTGCCCGTAAATCTCTTCATAATCTACTACCTTTGTATGCTGAGGATAACGAGCAAAATACTTGCTATGAGGAGTTTCATTTTCCAAGTCAGCTACAATTAACAAAATAAAGACACATAATAAACCCATCTAAAACAATCTAGCACTGCCTCTAGCCCACCAGCCCCATGTTAGAAATGATGCATCACAGGCACATGAACATCTCCCTTAATATTTTCTGTCTGACTTCCATTAATAAATGCCTTTCATCAGAATCTGCAACAAGAAATTTCTATTCAGCATCAAATTCTTAACAGTTCTCCACTCCAGTACTATTATGCTCTCCTAGTCCAAATGCAAAGGTAAGCTTTTCAAGTGAAACTTGTCATCAATTCATTTTTCAAACAGTACCTGCTTGAAAAATTTACCCTCAGGAGACTAACCACAGATTATGCTCCAGTCCAAGCTAAAGGCAATGGCTGCACTGGTAGCATCACTTGTAAAACATCTGAACTGTGACATAACAAATTTATCATAAATAAAGCACCTCAATATTCATGGACTGACTCAGAAAGCAAGGCAGGTAACAACAGAAAAGTAACACCACTACTATAATTTGTAACAGCACTGCATTGAGCAGCAAATCAGCAAAAACCAGCTGGCAGAAACAACAGGTTCTGAACTGTTCAGCCTCCCTGGCTTTCAGGAAGGCTCCCCACCAGTCCCAGTGAACAGATTCAACAGCACACACTGAGCTTGCAAGACTTACATTTAAGATTTCTGCATCGTTGCTTTCCAAGCCCTGAACCAGCAGCACGGCAAAGCTGTCTGTTTGGGGAAGGCCACCTGGAGTTTTGACTTTGCTCACATCAATATCCAATGCCCCAAGGCGCTCCTCAATGCTCTCCTGCAGAGGGGAGTAAGGGCAGTGCTGTGTCAGTGCAGTTTCTCAGAAATATCAGCTGAAAGCAAAGTACCTAACTTAGAGCATTCCCTCTAATTGTGCTGGAAAAGAACACAAATTTTGCATATTCTTTTAAATGCACTGACAGAAAATAGCATGAGAAAACAAAAGCAGATGAAGTTTTGGCCGAAAAACACTAATATATCTTGGCATAGGCAGCAACAAGCATGTGACAAAGTTCTGCAGCAACCTGGCAAAAGCACAGGCGAGGCACAGAGGGCTTGAACGAAGGAAATGTTTTGAGCAGAGGCAAGTCTCTTCCATACAAAAAGATGGTCTCATTAACCTTTCCTCCACAGCAAACAAAGCAAGTTCAAGTTTACCTAAAGCAGGTATAGTGATAATTTATGATTCTAGTTTCTCCATTCTTGCTGAGTTTGAAAGAAGCAGCCCTTTACCTCTGCATCCCCTGGTTTCCTCTTGTTTTTCTTTTTCTCCTTTCCCGAGGCTGGAGTTTTGACAGCTGTACTATGTCCTGGAATGCCAGGCACTAGAACTTTGGTGTCCGAGTTCACAACAGGTGTCTTTACCTAGTAGTAGACAGAGATAACCACATTTGCATGAACTGCCAGTATCTTGAGCTTTCTTCCAATTAAAAATACGGATTTTATTCTGAGACTCTCACACATATGGTAAAACCAGCCTGACACAACCCATTTTCTTGATATAAATATTACGCAAATCCAACATATTTAAGAGAATGAACCACCGCAAGGAACAGACAGCTGATTATTATAATTAACTAAAGCAGTGGTCTCTTTGGAATCACCTGTGAACCACTTTTCTTACAAGCTTTTGCCGTAACATTCACAGAACTGTTTACATCCAACAACAGATATTTGGATGTTTGCTGGCAACAGATACCACCTGTGCTAACAGTCAGCCCCATAAAACACATGCAGATTAATTCAGTATCCACTAGACAGCAATAGTGATGAAGAAAAGCAGCACAATGTAACAGCAAAAGGTAGTCACTATTCATTTCAATCCCAACTCCTCTCTTCTAGGGATTGCTCAGACACAGAACTCAGCTGTGTGAATTAGGCTGTGACCATAGTGACAGAGACACCTAGATTATACCAAACAAGCTAAAGTATTATCTTCAACGAACACAAAGGAGATGGAATTTTGTAGTTAACAACCAAATGCTCCCCTGACTCACAGAGGATGTAAGGCAGTATGACACTTCCAGAATATCAAAGATGCTACTTGCTACTTCCAGAACGCTTCTTTAACCATAGTACTCTTATCCAGGCCCTTTTTTTTTGAAGTACCTCTGAAGTGATAAAAGTATAATCTACCACAGTGAGCAAAGCAACTTCCAATTTCCAAAAAGTTGATTTTCTGCATCAAGAATTTATCGCGGAATATCAATGGTGATAAAATACTATCTCCTTAGCTCACCACACTCATCAGTGACCTCCTCCCTACACGGCACGCTCAGACAGCCAAGAGAAGTGTGTCTTCACTGGCATTCAGCAAAAAGCGAAACCAAGATGGGTATCATCACTGCATGCCAGGGAGGCCCCACACCTGTCCCTGTAGTTCAGCTCTGCTACCCGCCAGCTCCACGACTGAGGAATCAGCACAAAACTCTGCCTGGCTGACTGAGCACAACATCTGGTGGGTAACTAAAGGGTCAGAAAAACAGTGCTGTCTGCTCACTTCACTGATACTCCAAGCATTTCAACTCTTCAAGGCCTGAACACACACAATGATTCAGAACTTTACAGCCTGTCTCTAAACACTCAAGGGATCCTGCAAGAGAGAAAATAATGGCAAGTGGCCTCAGTGGACACTGCTGCAATGTAAGTGCCCAGCTCACGTTCCAACGTCCCTGTGAGTAGGAAGACATGAAGGCCACATCAAGAAAGGTCGAAAAGGACTTGTCCCTTAAGGTTCCAATACATTTTATTTAGATTCTGAAACAAAGTCATCCCACCTTCACCCCAAACTATCAGGGTCAAAGAGGCTGTACAAACTAACAGACTCTAAGGAAAGGACTAATCTTAGGCAGAAAAACCCCACCAACCAGTCCTGTCTCTCAAGCAGACGTGCTGAGCTACAGGAGGGCCACCATGTGCTCTTGCACAGCAGCCATTAAGATCTCTACCCACACCTGCCTGAGTCTGACACACATCTACAGCTACCTCTGCAGCTCTGAACAGGTCCATCCAGAAATCCAATGTCACTTTAAGACAGCAGTGAATTCTACCTACTTCATTTCTGAAGTAAAACAAGAGAAGCAATAAAATCACATTTCATGCAAAGCTCACCTTTGTTAGAGCAGCATCTGTTTTAAGTGATAACACTTTCTGGATGTCCCGTACCAAACATATGTGGGGTTCACTGGTGTTCAAAGACTAGGAGGACAGGAACAAAACCAGTTAATATATTTGACACTCACACCTGTGAGTCATTATGCTACTGAAAGATAAGAACAAATTCCAATGGTGTAAATTAGAATGAATTTCTTCTTTACTCTAGAATAGCAGCTCCTTTGCACATCTGCCTTTTGTTACCAGATCTGTATACTCTCCCAGGAAATTTACACAGGTAAACTGGAACTGGATTAAAACCAGTTTCAGTGGCCTAACTCAGCAACAGCTGAAACGGCAAGAAACAGTCAGCCATGATATCAACCTGCACTCCAACTGAAAAAATGGAAGAATACAAATCACCTTTCCAAACAGCTCCGGGGCAACAGTCACAGCTCCCAAAACAAGGGCAAGGAATATGTTTTGTATTGTTATATAATTTCAAAACAGTAAAAATAAAAATAATAAACGCAAAAATTTCTCCAACTGAAAGCAGCATGCAGTCCACATTAGAGAATCCATACACTCTCCGCTAAGTTTTACATACCACTTTCTCTATGATGGGTTGTAAAGTGTTTCCATACACCAGCAGCAGAGACTGTTTGTCTGTGCAAAATGCAGCTGCTAGAATAGGGACTGGTTTCGGTGTGGAGTCCCCATCATTCCCAGGTGTTGCTATCTGGATAGTACAGTTTGATGTTAAGGGTTTTTTGCAATAACTGGGGAAAAAAAAAAAGAAATTAAAAAATTCCAAGATGTTTAGCTTGAACACTTCAATACCTTGCATATCTAAGAATCTTTTATTAGCAGGTCCTCAGCAAACAGCCATTTTACACCTTTTACAGATGGCTAAGACGAGGCACAGACACACAAAATCTGGGTTAAAGCCACACGTAACACTGAAGTGCAACACAGTCCCTAACAAGTTAGTTCTCCAAAAATGTGTCCAGTAATCCAAGACAACGCAGCAGCTAGAACCTGGTTCATGAGCATATAGAAGAGCTTAAAGACAGCAGCATCACAAAACTGAGCTCTGCCTTGCAGTAACCCCAGACCTGTCCCAAAGACATGCTCAAGATGAATCCTAACTTACCCATTCAAGATATGTTCAAATAAATGCAACTGCCCATCTCTGCACACAACTGCTAACTTCACAGGCTGAAAGAAGGCACAGTAAGAAGAGTTTCATTAGATCAAAGGAAAACCTTCCTGGAAGTTCAGGACATCAAGAGACAGTTGCATGGCTACAATTTGACTTTTTTCAGTACTTAAGAACATTACACTAAATCTGTAAGGAAGATCAAAGACATAACAACTCAGAAACATTCAGTACAAGTGTTAGAAAATTCAAAGATAACTTAGAACTGTACTTTATCACTAGTAATATGTTCTGAGTTAAACAGTTTGCACAGTAGCAGACACATGTCTAGAGGCATAGGTCTGCAAAGGCTCTGAATATGCTTAGAGGAAAGAAACTGAGTGGACTCCTCTGACAAACTAAATTACAGGGGTACATTAGAGAATACTCTCCAATACATGCAGGAAGAAGGAACTGGAAACATTAGAAAAATATACCATGAAATACTGCTTTGAGAAACGGAATTTAAAGGCAGCAGGAGAAAAATGTTTTAAATAATAACAAAAACAGTTTGTGAATGTTTCACATTCACACATTTTTCACAAGGCAACTACTTCAAAAGACTTGTCCTTGTTAAAATTGAGAGACTTGGCAAATACACACTGCTCCTTTAACTCATTCAAGGCCAGTTAATTCTAAATGCAGTTGCACTGCCAAAAACACTTGAAATGAGAAAAAACCAGGACCATACCCAAACCAGATTTTTGGAAATAATTTCTTTTGTGGTTTTCTTTGCTGCCAAGTTCTAACAACCATTTTGATTACTAACTTGTTCTAAATAGGAAACAACTGACATTTTTGCCATCATGAACAACATTTCTGAAAAAAACCCACTGAATTTGCACTTAGTAGCCTTGAAAAGGAATATTTCAAACTACCAGCTTTATAAATGCACCTGTAATAAGTATCCTTACACCCATGAATTGGCATTTAGATTTCATCTCTGCATAACAGAACCTAAATACAAACCAAGCCTCTTTCTTTACCTCCTTAAAAGGAAACTGATGTGTTAAGTGGAAATTGTTAAACATACTTGGTTACAAACTATTGCTCCTACCTCTTCTTTGACTTCTGATACAGCCAGGTCAACAAAAGTTGGTTCATCTGTTACAGTGAAAGACATCACAGCATTCTTTTCTTTCCTATCTGATCTTATCTGCCTGGAAGACACAAAATTTACCACCCATTGTTTACCACAGCACAAACAGCATCCTCCGCACCAGACAAGCATTATATAAAGCCTATAAATCACTAGTAAATGTGGTGGTATCTACCATATCCAAAAGCACCACGCTGACATTGCAGTGTTCAGCTTAGAAAATGTTCTAACTTCCAAGAGCAAAGTAACTCCCAAGTGAAACTGAGCAAGAAAATTTTGTATAAACCTCACAATAAGTGCAAAGAACAAGCAAGTTCATTACATAGTATGTTCTCGTATAACCTAGTGATACAAATGGCAACTGGAAGCATGCTCAGACACAGCCAAGGAAAATCTCGTCTTCACTCAACAATCAGTGAGTCGAAACCACCATTAAAGAGATCATCACTGCATTTTTCCAGAGTGCGCCTTCTGCTTTCCCTTGTTTAATCACAATCACTTGATGAGTCTATGCTCAAATCTGATCACAGTCACAAATTAAGAAAAGCTTACATACCACACACTCAATAATCGGTCGTGTATAGCTCCAGACAAGAAATAAAGTCCTGTAATTCCATCAAAGGGTTTACTTTCATTCATAGGTTTCACTGTAGTAAACATTAATGATGACACTGATGTAGCATGGCCTGTGAATTGCTAAGAGAAAAAACAGGATCTTTTCATGATTGTCACAAGCAGTCATATGGCAAAAATCAAAACATTAGTTAACAAAGAACATTAGGAAAGATTCAAGCGTTACTAAGTCAACAAGGACAGCTCAATGGTTTTTAACTAGTGATCAGTTCCCTTGAATTTCTGTGTGTCAAGGAAGCCCCTTCTGACCTGCCAGATATTTATGAGCATTTTAAAACTTAAATGGGGAATGAAAGGCAAATTCATTGGGACTAAATCCATGCAAAAGAAACCACATCCACCTGTCCTGCTGTTACTGTCACAAAGCACTCTCCTCTGCCCCCCCCAATTTTACACTTCAACCTTTCCAATGGAACTAGATTCAGTTTCATTCTCAGCTTTAACAGTGGACACACGTGTGCTGACACACTAAATTTGGGCAACACACCACCCCCAAGGGCCCCCCCAAAAATTGGTTCTTCAATCTACTTTTGCAAATAGTGGTTTTGGTCATTATAGAATGCAGACATACATGGTAGCTGCCATGTGCCAGCCAGCCCACAGTAACAGCACATGTGCACACACTCACCTGACAGCAAGTACCAGGAGACTCAGAGACTATCCCTGTCCTGTCTGCTAGCAGGCAAGAGAACACGGCAGCATTCACGGATCAGCTAAAGCATGGCCATTTGCTCAATGTCTGAGCCCTGCTCAGAGAACAATAAGGAGTTGCTCCTATGCCTTCCAACTGTTTCAACAGCAAAACTGATAATGCCACCAGTTACATGAAGTTTAGCAAGGAAACTCGAAGGCTCTGTGGAGGGACTCATATTAAAACCCATGCCAGCAGTAACTGATACGGTGGTGAACTGAATTCTCCTGACAAAAGGGTATCAGACAGGGACCCAGTTAAAAAGAACAGCATCCATCTTTCTCCTACAGCCTTGAGAAAGGATGCTGGCAGCATGCTCAGAAACAAAAATTCAATGTCTTCATTCAATTCTCAGCAAGTTGAAACCACAGTTTAGGGTACCATCACAGCAAAAATGTCCAGCAATCCCAAAACTGCTCATTGTATCCTCACAGATAGTGAAATTTTTTAGATGTCTGACCAGGAAACACTAGATAGGTAGTGTCACCAAACAAGAAGGGCATTTTTTTGCATCTAGTTTAACAGAGGTACAGAAGTACTTACTCTGTAGACTTCTTTGGTCTCCAAGTCCCACAGTTTTATAGTTCTACCAGCTGACAGCAGCATTTTTCCATCTGGACTGATGCATAGACAGGTGACACTGCTATTGTCACCTTTCCACTTACTGGAATTTGGATGGAGAGTTTTTGTACAAAAGCAGAAAGATGGAGAAACAGAAAAAACAGTATTCATTAGGATAATCTCAAAACCACCATGATGGAAAATTTAAGGCAAAATTTAAAACTCAGTAATTTAAGTAGTCTAAAAAGAGGTCAAAGCCATTCTACTTCTGCACTTTGCCTTCAAATTAATTTATAAAAAAAACACAACTCAAAAATATAAAGCTATTCAATACTGAACTGTTGACTTCTTTTTTAATATTTGCTTATTCTGTTCTGAATTCCTCTCAAAGTTTTCTACTTCTGAAAATATGGCAAGAAGAGCCATACTATTTTCAAGACTTCTCTATGCACCAAAGCATTCAAAAAGACCTTCTCAACACTAAAATTCAGAGTTTCAAGGCCCATTCAGTTACTGGCCCTCCTCCCAAGTCTCTGAATGTCACTGACAAGAATAAACTTCACCTTAATGGTCTATGGTTCAAAGTACTAATTAAAAACACAAAAAAANNNTTGTTTTAAAAACAAAAATAAAAAAAAAAAAAAAAAAAAAAAGGAAAAAATAAAGATGCTGTCATGAAAAGCCTGAATGTGCTTTGAAGGAATATTGAGAATATTGATACTATGTGTTTCTCACAGGACAAAACTGCAAAGAAAGCATTAATACAATCCCTTTACAGTTAGGAAGTAGCTTGCAACACACCACATTCTGACTGTAAACACCTGTTCTGGAAATACTTCCAAATAACTTTCACATGCCCAAGCAACATCTCTCTGTTTTCTAAAACAGAGATCATTTGCTGTATCACTTCTGATAGAAGCTGAAAATTCTACAGCCCACAAACCTGAAAAACAACATTGTACCTTACAGAGAGCATGACAAGATTTTGTGTTCTCTTCTGAAAACAAGGTCATGACTAAGAATTTAAACCAATTATTAATGCAAACCAAGAAGGTATTTTTAAATGTACTAAAAAGATGAGTCTAAACTAGACTGCAGAATATAAAACACAGCAAAAATCCCTTGGTTTTCACTTTGGATACTCGTTATATAATTTTTACACGAAAGAATTTTAAACAGGATCTCAAAGGGTATGCCCAGAATGCCTCTAAGTAAGTAGTCAAGAGTATTTAAGACATGAAAAAACTACAGAGAGACAAGAAGTCATCCAGAATATTTCAGTCTACCTCTCTACACCACCTTGTCTTGCCTCTTCAGAGACCCTCTCTTCCCCAGCAGCTTGTCCCTCTGCCAGAGGTTTCATGTGTGCTGCACACAGCTCCTGAAGTGGCCCTGTGGAGTACTCCTACAGTAGTTAAGAAAGTCAAACCTAAAGCTACATGGTTTCAATTCCCTTTCTAGCAGTCCATACTTTTATAGGACGTGTCTAGAAGCTTGCAAATCAAATTTTAAAAAATTTAACACTACTTCTCTACCCCAGGAGCAACCATCCTGATTTCTCAGAGGCTTATACAAATATTAATTTCCAGGTCCTGACAGGTGTTAAGGAATGCAAGCACTCTCATGTGTACACTGGGTATGAGCAATTACTGTGCATAATTTGTTCCTTCTGGTAGGTAAAATTTTAAGAGAACTGATTTATTGTACTCTTTCCAACTTCAGTTACCTTAGGTATGACTTGTAACATTACCACAAAAAATTTTCAGGTAAAAACCATGATGTTACATCACTTGTGTACTTTCAATCTATACACTGGGCATGATTTTCCATTGCCATCTTTAAAATGAAAGAACACAATGCCCCAAATTACATTTCATAACCACAGCCCCCTGACTCCACGGTCCCTGGTATGGGACAGGGGCTAAGGGAAGCATCCAAGAAGTGTGACAGCAAAACCTCTCACTTTTCCTGAGAAAGCAGCATGGCTGGGACCCACCTCCAGTACTCAAACACACGCTATGGCATACAAACAGGGTAAATGAGATGTCCATGGGCAGCTTCAGAACTCTGATCTCACTGGGCTCACAGAACAACACTGGGATGCCTTGAAAGACAAGGACCTTTAGGAAGGCACTTCAGCAATGACATGCCAGGAAGGCAAAAAGAAGAGGGGTTTCTCCACAGAAAACTGTGGCACGAATGCACAGAACTTTCCTTTGAAACAGGGAAAGGGACAGAACATAAATGCACAAAAGAATAATCCAGGAAACAAGAGGGAAGGTTATACAACAAATCCACCTGGAAACTATTTCCAGGCATGGAAAGGTCAAAAAAAGGTTTCTGGGCGCATCCAGCATAGGATTACAAATGGCAAATCACATCTAACCAACCTGATTGCGTTAATGAGACAGCTGCCTTGCCTGATGAGGAGAGACACATTTACATTGACTTCAGCAATGCTTTTGACAAGGTCTCACATAGTATCCTTGCAGCCAAATTGGAGATATATAGCCTGAATGGATGGTCTCTAAAGAGAGTGAGATCTGGCTGCATCACTGAGTTCAAACAGTTGTGATTACTGGTACGAAGTCCAGCTGGTGGCCAGTTACTGGTGTTACTCCCTAAGGACATCCCAGTACTGCTTAATGTCCTCCATAACAGCCCAGGTCTTCATTAATGATCTCAAAACAGGACGGAATGCACATATATAACTTCACACTCATTCCCAAATTATGGAGAGCAGTTGATATCCTGGAGGACAAGGCTGCTACTCAGGGGCATCTCAGGCCTGAGAAGAAACAGGCTGTCAGAATCTCAAAGCTTAAGACGAAAATGTGAAGTTCTGCAGACGAGATGGAAAAATTCCAATACAGGTTGGGGACAAATAGCTAGAAAGTAGCTTTGTAGGAAAGAGACTTGCAGTTATCACACTAAAGTTGACAACAAGCAAGCAGAAGTTCTTGTGGCAATGAGGTCAGCTGTGTATGATCTGCAGTAGCCAGAGTACTGCCAGCAGGTCAAGGAACGGGACTCGTCTGCTCTGTGCAACTCTTGAAACTGCACCTGAGCACCGCGTTCAGTGGGACAGTCCAATAAAGTCACTGACACGGTGGAGTAAATCCAGTGGAGGGCCACAAAGGCACCTTAGGGACAAGAGCACATAATGGGAGAGGGAAAGGTGAGGGAATTGGGTGTGTTCAATCCTAATAGAGAAGGCTAGAGGGAGATTTTACAGCAATCTCCTGCTACTTTACATAGGATTTCAACATAATAAGGATGCATCTCTTTCCTAGGGATACCAAAGAGGCTACTGATGATGGGCTGCCTGCAGTGCCCACACCAACCTTAATAAAACCAAGAATACTGCAATAATAACCAACAGTGGGAAATGTCACAAAAAAAGAATCATCAAGAAAAGGATCAATGGGCCATCACACAGTGGGCTTTTATTGAAGAAAGGTAATCAGGATTGTTAACAGAAATCTTGGTGATTTCTTCTTTAAAGTTTTAAAACAATTTGACTTTATTACAAAAGAAAATGAACACCTACACCAGACATTTTCTTACTCCACACCAAGCTCAGTTTTGCTCAACAGTACTTTTAACAGTAGCACCCCGCTCAGACAGCCAAGTGGAAGTGTCCCCACCACACATCAGCAGCAAGCGAAACCAAGTGGGTTATCATCACAGCAAGGCCCTTTGAGCAAAGCTGGGTGCATATAGCAGGTTTTAATGGAATGCGGTCTTCTAGTATCTGCTCAAGGATTTTTTTTTTTAGAATTTAGCTTTTTCAGCATTTAGTGGGACTTTTAGTCTTTCAGTCTCACTAAAAGTTACCACAAAGGGATTCAAACCTCTCTCAGTTTCATCTAGCCTTTCCAGCACACAGAGGAAGATACCAAACTATGACAATTATGCTTTCATCCCTTAATAAAACTACGTCCAATCTCAGAAAAATAACAGCCAACAGTCACTTTGTGGGCATGAAGCCTGGAAAGCAGAGTGCAGCACTTTCAAAGCCTGCAAGGGAGAAAACAAACAAAAGCAAGTGTAAAAAAATTCAACCAAAAAGCAGCACCACTCACCACTTTACTTTGCAGGTCTGTGTGTTCCATTCCACAATGTGTTTGTCATCTGAACAGCTATACAAGCAGCAGTTCTCTTGGTGCCATCTCACACAGTTTACCCTACTGTCGTGACCATCATCCTACAAAAGGTAACAGAGGGTCAACTCACTGGAGTAGTCTTGGCAACTGAGTCTTCCCCAAACCAACAATGAGAACAAGGTGCTCTTTCGAGAACTAAATTCCAATCACTGGCATCTTGAAGATGTGTGTGGTTTTAAAGGACATACATATACAATTATATAAATTAGAGATATTTCATATTTTGATACATACACATAAGTATCTTGGCTTGGTTTACATAGTCTAGAGAAGAGGAGACGTTGTCTACAGCCTCCTCCCATGGGGAAGCAGAGGGGCAGGCACTGATCTCGCTGCTGGACAGCAACAGAACCAAAGGGAATGGCAAGAAGCTCTATTGGGAGAGGGTGAGTTAGGGTTGATATTAGGAAAAAGTTCTTCACCCATAGGGCACAGGCTCCTCAAGGAAGTGGTCACAGCGTGAAGCCTGCCAGAGTTCAAGAAGCATTTGGACCGTGCCCTCAAGCACACACTGTGATTCCTAGGGCTGCCCTGTGCAGGGCCATGTAGGAGCCCAGAAGATAGTCTAATGTGTATGTCTCAAACATTGACAGCCAGATAGCCATGGAACCAACCAAGGACTGTTGGTAAGAACACACTGTGAGAAGTAACAGGATGTGGCTGGAGGAGGGGGCCATGCAAAGGTAGCACAGCACTATCCTGCTCCATCCTTGTTCTAGCTCCTGGTGACCAGCACAGCACAAGTGCAGGAATGACTCAAGAAGTGGGCCTGGACTGTTGACAAAAGGCACCCCCAGTAGGGGGGAATCAAGACCACCAAAGACCTCCAAAGCCCTCCAGCCCATTTCCAGAAAGGTCTAGAACAAACTGCACATGGTAGCTAATCCACATAGAAAGTAAGAAACTTTGCTCCAGGATGGGCAGAACTATAAAAAGGTACCCCCACAAAGCCTGAGTGAGGCCCCAGGACACTGGACACACCCCATCAGTTGGTGTGATGCTGGAGCCAGGACTGGTGACCTTTCTTTACTCCTTTTTTTCTCTCTCCCTCTTTACCTGACCCCTTATTCAATATCCATCACTGTGCATTTATATTAGAAGACACCAATTTCCACACCAAGTGTATAATTTACTAGTACAACTTTGTAGATTTTGTGGAGCCTGTGACTCTTGTCATTCCATTTTGACCACAAGCATCTACATATCTGCTTGTTCCCTTCAGTTTCAGGGTGGGATGCCACCAGAGAGGACCTGGGCTTTGATGATCCCTTCCAACTGAGGACAGTCTACATTTCTATGATTTTCCTAGCACTTTGGAGTCAAAAAAAAAAAAAAAAGTGTCTTGCCTGCTATTTTTATACACACAGCCAAACAAGGCTAACAGTATGAAATCTGCTCAAAGGAAAGAACAGCCACAGGTGTCTTGCTGAAGTCATCTAAGTGCCTACTTCCTTAAGGGCACTCAGAGGTGAAGAGCCTTCCCTTTGTATCAGCATTCAAGAACAGACTATCATCAGATCAGAAGACCCTACAAGTGATATCACTTCTCTTAACAACCAAAATCTCTGCAGCTCCAAATATAACCTTGAATTATTTATGAAAATATTTAATGGAGTCTATTTCACTATTTGGATAGTAACAACTGCTCAGATTACTCCCAAAGGTATGGTTGCAAATGAGCTTTGAGCAAGACAAACTACACTGCAGCAAGATATTCTGTTTAGTAAGGACAGCTAAAAGTAGTATCTCTTATTCTAAGAGGAATAATCTTTTAATTCAACCTATATGTAAAAAGCAAAGTACTCATAATATCTGCTATCTTCTATGAAAAAAGTGTTGTCAAACCAACTACAACTACACTTTTCAAGTATAGTTTTTCCCTATAAAAGAGTTACTGTCACTTGCACACATTGTAATTCCCAGAAATTACTGATTTCTCTAAATTCATGCATGATTATCACCCTACCTACAACTTAAGAGTTTAGAAGCAGAAGTATACCCAAGTATCCCAAAAGTATAGCACAGCCATTCATATGGATTTATTTTGCTTGTTATGTAACCCACAACTAAAATGGAGGTGCTTGGGAGCTTAGAAAGGCAAAATGAAAGTCACTGTGTATCATTAAAAAAGGATCATGTGCTGAGAGAGCTCCAGAGCTTCCACAAGGGAGGTAAATCTAGAGAAGAGTCCATCAGTGAGACACCTTCCCAAGCACTGATGAGTTCTGCCCTTCTGTCCCACAATGCTGTGCAGGAACTGAGGGTATGACAGTCCCACCGAGGATTTAACTCTCCAGTGAGGCATTTCATCATTTACATTTGTAATTTAAAGTAGCAAATGCATGGACATTGTTAAGATATTGCACTAACTTAGAAAACAAGATTTTTCAGCCTAAACTGGCTGAAATCATCAGTGTTTAATAGCATGTTATGAAGAGGGCATTACTTACTAGCTTGCTCTGTAATTCTCCTTTTACTGTGCTGTACAACAATATGCTACCAACTGCTGTACCAATAGCCAGGATATCCAACTGCTTGTCCACTTCCCCAGCTTCAGACTTCCGTTTTTTCCTCTGGGGGCCATCCTGGAAAACGAAAAGAGAGAAACCATGAAATAAATCAGTCTGACTGGCTAATCTCAGTGTTAAAGCAGAGGGAAGGAAAACCATAAGAGAAGTTTGAGATCCAGACAGCCAGCACAAACTCTGCTAAGAAACAAAATGAACACTGAAGTGTACACAATCCTAGAAACTCATCTTGTACCTCCATGTACAAGGTAACAAACTTGCTATGAGTCACTTGGAAACATCTGGTGGAAGCCATTTTGCTACCCTCCCAATCATATGCATGTGGGAAAAAAACACATTTAAGTTTTTCACAAAGTCCGTCTCCCAGAGGCAGAAGTAAAGATTAACACATTCAGAATACTTCATCCACAAAATTGAAACACTTGCTCATTATCAGTTTATTTTTTCTCAAAAGGTAATCAAAAGAGTCATGCAAATCCAAAGCATTCATAATGCTTCTTAAAAAGAAAGTGCTACCCCATTCCACAGAGGGAAGTGACTAGGACTCAAAGGAAAGTGCTCTGCCCAAGTCCTGTTGTCTGCACCAGAGGTCCTTATGATCAGGCAATTCATAAGTCTTCACTGTCTTGCTCTGCAAGTGCTATCAGCCACTTCAAGGAGGGATTTCACTTCATCTCCCTTAACCAAAAACTTGAGAATGCAGATCACTGGGAAGGGGAGAAGGAATAAAACTGGTTCTTAAACATGTGAAACTAAAATAAAGAGGGCAGAAGAAGCCATTACATTTATTTTCACTGGGTTAATCACTAACTGCACACACACAAATAAAAAAAGAAAATAAAAAAAATGTTCAAGGACATGAAAAGAAAAAATAATCACTAATGCTACTGATTAGTTTTTGAATTGGACCTTGGTAAGTCTCCTTACATTTGTTACATCACAGCAAAGCATTCTCTCCAATTTAAAAATTACACACAAGTTAATGCTTCCTCTGCACAACAAATGATTTGCAATGACAAGCAGCCTGAAAAAGCCCAAGGAGACTGATAAAATGCGAGCAACCCGCTCTGTTCAAGCTCCATGTGGTATAGCTAACCTGTTTTAAAACAGACATGACACAGAGAACACAAATAATTTCTACTCGGGTCCAGAAATATAATGACAATCAGGATGTGGTAGTTTTCACCACAACTAAGATATAAAAGTTTGACAGTGAAGGATAAATACTTTGGTTCTTTGATGCAGGATTTTCAGTTCCTTCTATATTTACCTTCTGCAAAGAAAGTGTTTTTGTTTTGGCCAAGAAATACCAAATTGCCATAAAGATAACTTCTACATCAAAAGCAGACTCTTGAGAAAACAGATTACATTAGGGTCTTTTGCAAGTATTTGTTTAGGCTTTATCTTTCCTGGGAAAGAAAAGTATTTATAAAATATTAAAAAACAGATGCTTAGAAACTAATGGCAACTAATTGAAACTGCTGTCTGACGTGCAAAGACAAAGGCTACAGAGTGGAGATGCAAGTACAATTCATGTGTTTTCTGGTACTTTTTGATCTCTTTATGTAGTTTTACTAATTATCCCACACACCACGAAGCAAAACCAAACTTAATAACACACTTTATTCTCTTCCCCTGAATAAATCTTTCAACTACATTTTTTTCGCCCTCCATTTCAGTTTGGTATGGCAAATTTCCTTGGAACAATTCAGAAGCACAACAGAATTCCCACAAATGCAGTTATTGCCAGGGTTAAGAGAAAGCAAGGGGCAGTGAAGGTTTCTTGTTTTTTTCCACATGCATTTCTTTACTGACCACCCCTTATCAGCAATAGGAGTGGAGCACTTTGTCAGAAAGTTCTGCATGAAAAAATGCCAGTGGAAAATTCAGACAGCTGTTAATGTTTGAGGCAATTTTAAAAAACACTCTTAAGAACTTTAAAAAAACAATCAAACTTCTCTACCCTACATTAGATTAGTACACAGAGAAACTGACAACTGCACTTAACATCCAGGTGGGATTCACTTGTGGATCAGGGTTTTAAATAGAACAGCGCTCTGTTGTCATGGACAGGACAAGTATCAGTTTCCTTGTCATTTGATTTCTTTTTCAAATTTATGAAAACTCAAGCTTGGTTAGAAATCCTTCAACTCTAACTGAAAAAGCACAATGTTTTAATTAGTAGAGATGGTTAAAATAAGTTATTTGAAAAGGAACTGTGACATATTTATCTGTAACGTGAGAATTTCTAAACAGAAATCTGCTGCTCATGTCTGAAATAAAGCACTCAGAATACTAAAATGGGAAGAAATCTAAAGGTCTCGATAGCCAATGTGACAGCAGTTGCAGCTTGTTAGGAAGAAAGTGGAAGAAGGTGTTTTGAATGTTGGAGGTCCACCCTTGCACAAGACACCACATGGAGCCGGAGGTGAACACCGCAGGCAGGAAGCACGTGGGCAGGGAGCATCCCAGTAAAGCCACCCCTGCATCAGCAATTCCAGAGCCTGCACTTCAAAACCTGATTTCTAATATTTCCCTGTAACACATGGTGGCCTCCATTAACATGGCAGCAGTTCAAAACATACAGAGTTTAAGTGTAATTTGGCCAAACACCATTTATAGATACCTATTGGCACAGTTCTGCCCCTGAGCCCCAAATACCGGAACTGCCTAGACAGATGTCAACTCTCCAGGAATATTAAAAAAAAAAAAAAAAAAGAGAATAAATAATGTCAGAAAAAACCACATTTAGTAAAATGTTTTTGGCAGAACTATCCCAGTTTTATTTCTACAACTCAGTATAAGTAAAAAACCTAATGACTTCTAAAGGTTTTATGGCACAATTATTCCAAGAAACAGTATGTTTACCAGATCCACTTTAAAATATACCAGCTTTCAAGCAAGGGACAAAACTACTTCCAGTTTCAAACTACTAGAATAACTATAAAGCACTGAGAGGTAGCTAAGTGCTGTCTGGTTACGTCCATTTTCATATAATCTTAAGCCAGGTTAAATTCAAAGACCTGTGGGCTTCAGGAGTGTGTCTCTAGAAAATGTTATTTTTAAAAAAGTTTTTAAAGCCCCTCAGAAA
The DNA here is from genome assembly GCA_013390045.1 of Picathartes gymnocephalus. Taxonomy (NCBI): domain Eukaryota; kingdom Metazoa; phylum Chordata; class Aves; order Passeriformes; family Picathartidae; genus Picathartes; species Picathartes gymnocephalus. The sequence continues at coordinate 231,895 of WEKY01020315.1, read as the reverse complement.
CCTCCTGTGCTTGACTTAGGGCACCACAGCAGTGCAGTGTGTCAACTTCAGTTTTATCCCAAACAGGACAGATTAACCCCATTTTCACATGCCAGTTTCAGTTAATTTAAGAGCGAAGAACCTATACAGCTTTGCAACTAATGAACCGATTCTTTTTTACTTCAAAGTTACATGATAAAGTAACAGGTTCAGGCCCATCTAAAACTGACTCCTTCTACTTCATTCTTCACATGTCCTGGGAGTTTTCAAAGTTCAGGGACTAAGCTGCGCAACTGAGCAAAACAAGACAATATCGCCCTCCTTTGGGTGGATAATCTGTGTTTTAAGAATTCTGAAATACCCTTAAGAGCACTTCAAATACACTGAATTGCTGATATACCAAAAGACACTTTAAAAAGCACCCCCTGCTTCTTATAATACAAGGGGAGGATTTCACATACTTTATCCAGGTTTTGCATTCTTTTTTCCTCAGGAAATGGTACGTTCCAGTTAAGGAATTACTTCAACATAAAGAGGATAAAAAGGTACCCCAGTATATACTCCAGATATTTTCAGGTTCGGTGTTCACCCGAGGTGAAGTTAACTAAAACTCGATCAAGGTGGAGAACATCCAAGCGCTCCTGATGCATGCTGTGAATAAAACCACTGAACACCTTCTTGCAGGATTCCTGGACTCAGGAAGATGAATCACAGACAGTGCAGCAGCTTGCATGGGAGTACTTTCAAGGGTAAGGAAGTGTGGAGAGATACTGCCTTTACTGGAAAGTGAACTAAGTGGGTGGGCAGCAGCTGACCTGCTCTGCACCATCACCTTTTCAATTACAGCAAGACGTGCGATCAAGTAACATACCTCGCTCCTTCAGGGAAGGCTTCTTCCACGCAGATAATATGAGAGACAAATGATTTTACACAGTCAGTGTTTCTGGCCAATTTTTCTTTCAAAAAGACACAAAACAAAGCCTCCAGAGCAGCTTCCCCCACCAACACGTGAAATTTGCCTTGTGCAGCGCAATCCTGGCGGGGAGCCGCTTCCCCTGTGCCCCCCCATCCCGGGGCGCGACACACGTGGACAAACCCCAAACCCCAGAGCCACAGGGAGAGGGACGGGACGGCGCCCGAACCCCGCGGAGCCCACGGGACCCTCATCGCGCTCGTCGCGCCCCCGCTCCCCGGTCCGCCCGGCCACATGGCGCCAGGAGGGCGGGGTGAAGCCGCGCGGGCCGCGGCCACGCGTCAGGGCTGCTCGGCCCGCCGCCATCCTCATCCCCATCCCACCCCTCACGCGTGTCCCCCCCGCCTCCCCATTCCCTCTCCTCACGCACCTTGCCGGGGGGCTGCCGCACCCCCGCAGGGGCCCAGGCCAGGCATGTGCAGGCGGCGCTGAGGT
>WEKY01020315.1:194134-230304 GCA_013390045.1 Picathartes gymnocephalus | reverse complement strand
CCCGATGACGCAGTTCGACGTCATCGGGGCTGGCGGCGCAGGCGCGCGGGGCGACAGCTGCCAGCGCGAGCCGTTCCCCTTTTCCCCGCCTCCGGCCGCTCCATGAGGGCCTGGTGCGCGCTGCGGCGGGGGATCGCGTCCTCCTCCTCCTCCTCTCTGTCTGCCGACGGGAAGCCTCGGAGGCGGGCATGGGAGACCTCGCTGTCGCCGCTGGAGCGGGTGAAGCGGCTGCTGCCGCCCGAGGAAGCGGCGGCGGCGGCGCGGCCTCAGGCTCCCCTTAAGGAGGAGGAGAAGGAGGTGGTAGCGGCCGCCGCCCCCAGTCAAACGCTGGTTGAGGCGGCGGGCCTGAGTGCCGGCCCTTTCCGCGCCGGGGAGCTGGCGCTGGCGGAGGTGCGAAGGAAGCACAACACGACGCTGAAACTGCTGTGCTGGCTGGCGGCGGAGGCGGTGCTGGCCAGCCCCGGCGGCGTCCTGCCCCACCGCGACATCATCGGGCAGCTGCCCGGGCAGGTGCTGCGCGCGTCGGGCGGGGCGCGGCTGCTGCTGAGGCGGCCCTCGCTGGACGAGTACGTGCTGCTCATGCCGCGGGGACCCACCATCGCCTACCCCAAGGTAGCGGCTGGTGACTGGGGAGGTCGCTGGCCGAATCTCACCTTTAATTTTTTGCGAATAGTAACGTGCCGTGTTTTTTTTCGCTCGCAGGATATAAGTGCTCTATTAATGATGATGGATATCCACCCGGGAGATACCGTGTTGGAAACTGGCAGCGGGTCTGGTGCTATGAGCTTATTTCTGTCAAGAGCAGGTGAGAACCTGGCTTTAGAAAACTCAGAATTTATTTATTTCCTTATCAGAACAAGCTTTTCTTTTGTCCAGATACATACGGTTCTCATGAGCCTTACTGCTCAGCTCATAAAAGCTTTGCTGCAGTTGACGTGTTCATGTATAGTTTGTTGACTTGAAGGAAAGTTATATCAGCCAGGGACTGCAAACCATTTTGACTGTGCTTAGAGGGCTGTAGTGTAAATGGTTGCCAAAGGCCCCACAGCAAGCTGAGTTTCAGCCATGCCCCAAGATCACTCAACTGCAGCTGGTCTTGAGATGCTGGGCCCAAGTTTCAAGGTCAGCAGTTGCACCTCTGCTCCCCCTCCCTCTTTTTGCCTCCTACTGCTATTCTTTGGTTTCTTCTGATCATCTTTCTGAAGTAAACTGGGTTCTTTGGGTTTTTTAGTTCCATTGGGATTTTGAAGCTAGTATGGGGTTATCCTCAAAGCAACCATTGCTGCCGTAGTAGGAGGTACCAGCTGACGGAAACAGAAGATAAACATCAGGACTTCTCTTTCCATTTAGAGAGAGGGAAAGTAAGAGTCGTTAGCTTTCCCCATCTTGCCCTACAGGCAGACCCAAAACCCAGAGAGTTGGAATACCTGCTACTAAGCTAGGAAAAGCTTAGGCTTTTCCTAAGCTAGGCTAAGGAAAAGTTAGCTATTGCTAAGTACAGCAACTGATTTTTCTGCCTTGGATATTCAGTCCACTGTGGCCATTTTATACAAGCACCCCTGAACTTGACGATTTTTCCTCTCATTTTTCAGTCTTGTCCAACAGGTTTTTTTCTAGTCACTTTAATTTAGCTGTAAATGGGCTAAGTGGGCAAAACCATTGGCATTACCAGGCTGTTAACCCTATCCATGGGAAGAGCGCAGTTTTTGTGTGCCAGATCAGCTCTCTTTTGAGGGGGGAAAAGGTATGAAACTGCATTGCTATTTTCAAATTCGTTGAATTTAAATTGGTACCAAGTACAGCCAGTTTCAGTCACAGCTGACATACTTTGGTGCTGACACAGAAATAAATAGATTTGATTTGCTGTTTCCTAATGATGGCTGCTTTTGCCACCATTAAATACGCACCAGTGACACCCAACAAGGAAAACAGCTGCGACATGGGTAAATGCTGGAATTCAAGTCTAGTGGACACCTTACCAATGCCCGTGGAATTATTTAATTTCCAAAATTCTCATTGATTTAACAGATTTCATCTCTTCTCTTAATTATTATTCACTTTAAGCTTTCTTTTCCATTCTTTCTTTAACTATTCCCAGAAACTACTGACGTGCAACAGGATAAAGTTAAGAGAGTGGTATTTCCCATGACTTTAAGATCTTTGAGAATTGGAAAGTATGATGTATACAAACTTGACATACTGTAGCTTCACAGTAATGAAGTTTTGCCTAGCTGTTTCACTTTTTTCTTTTTATTTACAAAAAAGCAGTTTCAAAAAGTAGGAATTACTTTGAATGAGCGGAGGTAAGTCTGACCCCACAGTGTGAAGAATTTCATTTTTTCTGGTGTTTCTAAACTGATAATCTGAAGTAATAAAGAGTTGGCACTGTGACTCTACAACTGCTTCAGGTGATTAAAGGCAACATGCTGAAATCTTCCCTTTCTTACAAGTTGGTTCTGGCCTTTGATGCAGGGTGAGCTGTGTCAAGGAGCGACTGTTGGGAAATCCATCCCTTCTTTTACTCAGTTATCTGAATGGAGTTGCAGTGCGGTCACATAGGTGAGGGAAGGAGCCTGGTGACTTCAAACTGAAATGGCTTAGAAAGGCAGAGAACCTGCCCCAAGGGAGCTGCTGCTTCCTGAAAGCTGCCTGCACCCATTCCAAAGTAGCAAGGAGAGGAAGTGAGCAGTGGGATAGTCTTGAGGAATTGGAGTAATACAAATATAGAATAATACAGCAGTGCGCTGCTGTCTGCCTGCACGGCCTGGAAATGCTTCTTTTGTCAGAAACGTACATTAGACTCATGGTAAATTTCAGAATAATAAATTTAAACTTAATTATTTCTGTTGCAGGCAGTAGCAGGAAAATTACACAAACCTGTGTAAATCAAAGAGTACACTGGAAAACTTGTCTGTGGGGTAGAGATCAGTGAGCAGGTCTGGGGGTTTTCTTAGCCTGTGAGCCGTGAGCACAGGTATGGCATTCTCAGCTGGTACCTCTGATTGCTGTAACAGAAGGATCAGAGGCCACAGATGCTCAACTTGTCTTTTGCTGCAGGAGCGACTTCAGCAGAACATCTCAGAAACAATCTGTACTACTATAATTATACTTTATTTCATCTGTGCATTGATGGATTTCTGTCTGTGAAAGAACTAATAGCACTTTTTCTGCATACGCGTGTTTTAAATGTAAAGAAAACATAGATTGTCATTGATTGTTTCATATGTGATAATTTCCTAAAGTGGAGATGGAAAGCTGTACTTATAGACTATCTTTACAACAGCAGTGAAAAGTGGTGAGTGAAGTGTCTTTTGTTTGTTTTCAGTTGGGCCCAAAGGACGTGTTCTAAGTTATGAAATCAGAGATGATCATCATAGTTTAGCTAAGAAGAATTACAGGCGCTGGCGTTCTGCATGGGAAATAGGACATATGGATGAGTGGCCAGATAACGTGGAGTTCATTCTTAAAGACATTTCAACAGCTGCTGCAGATATGAAATCTGTAACACTTGATGCAGTGAGTGAATCCAAACAATTCCAACATTTGACACATCTTTTCTTCTCATACTCAACAGAATACCCATATCTAGTGTAACATGAGAAATAACAATCGAGCTCCTCATCAATGAAATAAACATTGTAATTTTTTGTCAGATACAAATATTTTCAAGGCTTCGGTTATACATTGTCAAATGAAAGAGTCATAAAGCCATGCTACAGAAGTATTACAATTAATTACTGCTCTCTTGTAAGCAAAGACCAACTCACTTTCTTGTATTTTTGAGAAATGATCTTTTTATGAGATACATATTTCAAGCATTAAATTTCAGAAGAATACATAACCTTATTAAAAATGTAACTATGTAACCACATTGCTATCAGCTATGTAGAATGCACAATGTAACTAAACCGTAATTTATAGAATGCTGTTTCTTTCTGTCCTGTCCTGCTTCTTTGTATCCAGATATCCTAAAAAGGAGTCATGCTGGGGAAAATAGCTTGATGTTAACTACTCGTCCCTGTAAAGCAGACAAACTACCTACAACTTAACATACTAAATGCTTTAAACAAGTAGCAATTTTTTAAATGGTGCAAGCAAAGAAATATGATATATAGCATAAAAATACCATTTCAAAAAATGTTGTAAGTAACAGTCCTACAGGAAGGATCAGATACCACATATCCCATTGTTCTACAATCTGAATAGCTTTCTAGCAGAAGATCGATAAATTGCCAAAGACAGACTTTTTTTCAATTTTGAAACAGACAGTGAGTTAGACGTTGAGACTGTAATGTGCTCTTTTTATGCATTTGAACAATTTCTTTTTTCACATTTGAGAAATAGGTATTCAAATGTGTTAGTAAATGTAGTCTTCTAGAAGCTTTTATTATTGTCAGCATTATGGGATTTAATTACTAGGAGGTTTAACTTCCTACAGGCCTACTTAGTTGGTCAAATTCTACTTGCTGTTTTAATAGGAATTCATTTGGAAGTAGAGGGGACTTCATTATGTGTAAGTGTGCACCTCAGGTTTTGAGAGAGAGTAATAAAACTGGTTGATGATTATATATGCTGCTGTTGTGTGCATCTCTTTTCCATAACCTTTTTTCCCCCCAAGAATTGTTGTATGTTATATTGATAGATGTACATTAATATGTCTTTCTCTTGCAGGTAGTTCTGGATATGCTGAACCCTCAGTGTGCTCTGCCTGTTGTACACCCAAGCCTGAAACAGGGTGGGGTGTGTGCTGTGTACTTAGCAAAGTAAGTATTTACTTCTGGCACCTTTATTCAGGCATTACCTGGCCTTGGTACAAAACCAAGCATCTTCTGAAATACACATCCAGCATTAATGAAACGGTTAACAAAGTTGAGTTTTTTCCCCTTGTAACTTTCTTTGGGAATTGCACTCAGTAGAAATTACACTTGGCCAAAGCTGTTGGTGTCTACTTGGGGAATATTCTCATTCTGGCTAGTGAAGTTTGCACTTTATGGTATCCTCAAAGTAACTGCACTGTTCACCAATGCAGTAGTCAGGTTGCTCTTTACCCTAAAACTGAAGGAGTTGTGTAACCTCAAAGGTAAAGAATGTGCCAAAGTGAATAGAACTGAGATTTTATGATTTGAGTTTTCAAGATACTACTTTGTCCTTTGCATTTCTTCAAAAGCATCACACAGGTTATTGACCTTTTAGACAGAATACGGAGCTGCAAGCTTCCTTTTTTGTGTGAAAGGATAATTGAGGTAACTCACAGAAGCTGGTCAGTACTCCCTGCTAAACTCAAGCATTGGAAATCAAGCCAAATGGTGGAAACTCAAGAAAATATTGAAGAACCACCTCAAAATGAATATGAAGAAATCCATATTCAGGATCAAGCAGTTCTTACAGAAAGCAAATATAATGGTAAGAAGTTTACAGCTGATGAGATATCCTATTACTGCACTTTGATAATCCAGTGTAGGAAGAGGCAGGATTTTTTTTTAGGTCAGCTGAGAATAGGCAAGGTTTTGGATAGCCTAGACCTTGTCAGGTTTACAGAAGACTATTAATTGTTATTTAAGTTTAAATATCTTATTAAAAATCTGGGCTAAATAGAAAATACATTGCAATCTGCAGTAAAGAATGACTGCCCTTCTACTACTGTTTCCAAATTTTTGGTTTTTAATAAAATTCAGTTCTTTATACTCATAGCTGCTTTAGAGGACTGTGATGGACTTAGAAGAAACAGTGGCCAGTGTGCTCTGTTTTAAAATTATGCTGTTCTGGCAAATCCAAAAATGATGCCATATATATTAGATTTATATTAGAGATGTAAATAAATATACAGTATAGATCTGCAAAATGCGAAGAGTTCTGAATGTACTGGTAGGTGACAACAAAAAAAAGAAAACATGTCAGGGAAAAATATTCCATGCACATTGTCAACTTTAGTCTGCATGCAGGTCTTAAACTTGTGGGAACGAAGTTAAAAAAAAAAATGTCCTTCTCACAGAATCAGTTTGTGATGCTGCTGAAACAAACCGCTCAGTGCCTTACATTGCCCGACCGTCCCACTGGCAAGAAGCTCATTCAGGTGAGACACTTGAAAAAGGTTTCTCTTAAATGTTTAGTATTGGTATTTTTATTTCAAAAAACCTACTTGTTCAGGGTTTTTTTGTACTAGCATTTGGTATGTTCCTATATCATGAAATAATAACTTATAATAAAATAATCATTGTATATTGAAATACTAAAGTAGTAACTTTCGTTTTTTAATTAGCATTCCTTACCAAGCTGAGAAAGTTTCGACCACTGCTTTCTTGATGCTACTGCCTCCTGAGCTGCTAATTTAAATACTGTATCAGAATAAAATAAAACATTACAAAGTAGATACTACATCTTGCAAGTTGTGTAACTTTTAAGTAATGACTGCTCTGATTTCTACCTCACATCAAGTTTGAAACACCAGCTATGTAAAGGGAGAAATTTGAAGTGAATCATCACATCTGGTGTTGTGATGCAGCCCAGATTGCTCTGCAAATCACAGTATCTGTTCCTGTCTTATCAGAGGCATTTCATTCACCATTGCGTGTAAACCAATCCATGGATTTATCTTGGTTCAGCGTGCTATGTGGTTGACTTCTGCTGGACAGGCTCTGACAGTCTACCAGAAATAAGGAGAAAGAAAAATTAGTAAGAAAATAAGGGATCAAAGGCTGCCTTTTGAAATGAATACTTTGTTGGCTTCCAACCGGTTACTATGGGTTTCTTTTAGAACAATGATCTTAAAGCATAACTTTAAGAGAGACTCAAATTCACTGAATGTCTTCACTTGATAAAGCTGTGCTTATTTTGAGATCAAAACAGTTGTTGACAGGCACAGCTTTGGTGCCCTTCCAGCACTCATACTGCAAGTTGCTTGGTTATTTGTGAACTTTGCTGTATATAAACTACTCTCAAATGTTTGGAGGAAACACAGTTTTTTCTGACCCTTGTCAAAGATGAGAATCAAGATCTCTCAAGTAAAAACAGACTTAATTTTAATTCATTTTGGGTCTCACCTGAGCAAGTGGTGATGTTTAACACATTAAATTACTAAGTTTTATTTTGTAAACACCTGACATGTTTTGTATCTCAGGAAAGATTCAAATGCCAAGTTCTTCAAAGTTGAGGGGTCTCCTGAGAATAAGTTTACTAAAGCTGTCTAAAGCAGTAATAATCCTACTATAATAGTAAAAATTCAGATGTTAATGAGAACATATGCAAATAAAACAGAGCTATAAATAACTACCTTTGTATTAAATAAGTATACTAGGAACTCTGCACTGGTTAAGTACATGAGAGTATCTTTGCAGAGCTGAGGCCTTATCCAGATGCACCAGGAAGTTTACATCTTAAGTGTGTTTCATTTTTAATACTAAACATAATAATGGGTTTGCCCCACAACTGCTGTATGTAATGGAGGCCCCTCATGCAAAGGCTGAGGATGCTACTTTGAGTAGATTAATGGGCAGAGATTCAATTACATAAACAATTCTCACAATAAACTCTTGTTTTCTACTTATACCCCAGTATTAAAATGAAGTCTTGTATAAATTGTCAACAAATGAGATACACTTAAGAGGAAAATGGGAATTGTGATTTAACCTACGTCCAAACTGATACCACAACTGAGCATCCTACCCTTTCTCAAAACCTGCTCTCAGCAAGAGCACTTTAACTCACTTTACACACACCAGCATTTTCATTGTTCCAGCCAATCACAAGCATTTAAAACAGGACTCTCAATTTCATTTATAATGCAGAATAGTAATAAATGCCTAAATAGACTGGAATGCCACCCAAAATCTACTGTAGCAGATGAAGGTAATGTGAAGAGACTCAGTGTAAAACACTTGGTACTTCCAGAAGGTCAAGCTAGAATATGTGAAAATGAAAATGAATCCATGAGAGTAAAAGCACAGTTCTGCCAAGGTAACTGTATGTGTAATAGGGAGGGACAGAGCAGTTCCTGAAGCACTCTGAAGAGCAAATATGGCCCCAGTTGCCTAAGCCAATGGAAAATTATTTGCAATATTTCACCATACCTTGAGCTTTGTAAGGAGAGTCGATGAGCATTTTTTCAGTTGAAGAGGTATACTTCGATTTCTGGGATGAATGTAATTCCATCATCTCCCAAGTGTCAGTAGAAGAGGAGGAAGATGATAATCCAAGCCTCACAAATCTGCCTTTCTTACCGCAGAGCAGGCAGTCTGTAGGAGTAGCACCGGGTCCTCGGGGCAGCTGCACTTCATCATCGTAATTCCTCAGAGCTCCACTGTGGTGTACAGAGCGCTCTCGCTGCCAGATATAATGTGATGGAGCGATAGCCATCACCTGTGGGAACAGCCGTGGGGTCAGGAAGTGTAAAAATTATGGGAAAACATACAGCTGAAAACAAGAGATCCAGTTAGTGTAGGGCAGGGGATTAATGTAGATGGAATGGGCATCATCTCTTCTCTGTCTCATACTGTCCCACTGGAAAGTTTGCTTCCTTAGGCAGGAGTAAGTAATCCCGATACTGGTCAGGTGTGGAAACATCCCAGCTTCCAGCCCTGTATGTTCATGTGAGTCATCCCAAACCCCAGCTCGTGCTTGGGATGTTGGACACAAGATGGTGTCTTTGGCCAGCTACTAAACATCAACTGACAGTGTTTGTCATCACTGAAATAATGACGGTCGGAAGCTGGGAGGGTGTGCAAGGAAAAGCGTCCTGCACTTGCCTTGTTCCTTGTCCTTTCCCATAGCATTTAATCCCATCCCCAGAAATGGGCCTCTAGAGTAAATGAGATTTTCTTTTCCACCATCTGGAAGTAAACATTATGTACTTAGAATATAACAAGGGTTTTTCCAGATACACATTTCACCTGAAGTGTGAGGAATGTATTTTTTCCTTATAAATTGTAAAGCACACCAAATTATTTCTAAAGTGGATGAAGTGAAACAAATTAAGGTAAATTTTAAATAAAAAATATTTGTATGAAGCAGATTCTAGCCAATAGAAACTTCATTTTTAACAGTAGTGCAATATAAAATATTCTAGTGTACTTTAAAAACATAGTTTCAAACAATGTCTTTTAAATGGAGAAGGAAAAATTATCACGGATGATAAATGGACCATTACATTTTAGCAGCATAATTTCTTTCCCATGGGTTGTCTATTTACTTTAGGGAAGAAACTGCACAGAGCTAAATTGCTAGCTGGTGTTAACTGTTGTGATTTCAGCATCTACAATATGAAATCTCCCTCCCTACCTCTTCGCAGCAGCGTCTGCTTACAATAGCCCTGTAGTCAATTCTACTCCACAGCTGATCTCTTAACTTTAAGAAATCAGGGAAGAGCTTTCTCCAGGTTTTGCCCAAAGCCCATGGGAAAATGTCATACTTTGCTTCTTCATTGTCTTCTTCAACTGTGTTTGCCAGATACCTTCAAATATATATATATATATGTTTATGTTCAGAAATATGTTATGTTCAGTCAATCTTAAACCACCATATTAGAGTTATTTCTAACATAAAATAACAGACATATTGTAGTGGTTCTTTTTTCTAGTATTGTGAGGGAAAAAAACCTAAAAAAATACAGCCTTCTCTCTGGAATACAGTAGTTTCTTAATTAGTTCCATATGCATCCTTTGGGTAAAAAACCCAAGTGTTTATAAAAATTGCTTTACCCTAGAGTTTCCTAAATTAGTAGATAAACAAGAACTAACATATCCTGACATCTTTCTCCAAGCTGGTGAGAAACTCTTGAACTAAAATGAACAGTTTCTGACTGGTTCTTTAAATTCTTTAAATAAAGCTTAAAACTATCCTGTGAAGTCTTGAAATTTACATTTTTTTTACTTTATGGATTTTAGCTATTCTTGGAAAATTATGTTGCTCATATAAAATTAGGAGCAAACAACTAAATACAGGTCTACCTTCAGGTATAAATGAAAAACTTCAATGACTTTTTTCTTCCCTTCCTTTTAGTTTTGGATTGTCTTCTCAGACAACAGGACAATGTTTACTTCCTCTGGATCCCCCTAATACTAAACTCCTGTAAATCACACGTGAAAAAGCTAGGACTTTTAGTCTCCTCCCCACTTTTCTCATGTGCTCCTGACCGCAGTATTCTCTCTAGTCCCAGTCTCACCAGACCCTTTGTCCCCTTCTAATCCTTTCACTGTTCTGGCTTGGCTTTTCCCCGTCAGTGGGGTCAGAGGGCTCCCTCCTGCATGCTCTGTGGATGTCACCCACAGTACCAGTGACAGTAGCAGGAACAGCCACCTTTGCCCCTAGTGTGCAGATCAGAGCATCTGAGAAGTGATGTTACCAAAAAAGATGACCTGAGCACCATAACACTGTGAAAGAAAATGCAGAACAGTCTGTAGCTATAGCCAAATACAGCGGGATTATGTAGGCTTGGTAAAGATGGATAACTGGTTCCACCACTGTTTTGAAGTATAGGCATTTTATAACTGTTCAAAAAAGTTCTCAGAAATTCTCCAGCAATGTTTCTACAGTTGATTTAAATCATGTTGACAGAAACTTTAATAAGTTACTCCTGAGGTGCCTACCATGGTGAAATGTTTTGATACAAATGACCTTAAGGCTGGCAAAGATATGACATAGGGTCTTAAAAGAGCACCTGTGAACCACATATATGTTGCTGTGTATTGCCCTGCATATATTTCTTGTAATGCTTTAAAAAAGGTCCCAGATTCAGTTTGGTAGGCAGAATGCCACTGTGTGTATCACTACACCAATGCAAGCATGCCCTGTCTGCTGCTCAAGCTTCTTTCATCACAGGAAAAATATTGAATTTACACAGTTTATGTACAGTATGTAGATGATCATAGAACCACAAAATGGTCTGGGTTGGAAGGGACTTTAAAGGGCACCTAGGTCCAGCCCCACTGCCATCCCCTAGGGATGACACCCCCTAGATCAGTTTCTTTATATACTGCCTCAGGGTACCATCACATAATTACCAGTGTCATAAAGAAATAACGCAAAGTTTATCCTAATAAAACCAGATAAAGTACTTACAGAGCCACAAAGAAATTGATTCTGGTATGCTCACTTGGTGTGAAGTTAGCTCTCTTGAAATAAACGAAAGTCATTGCCAAGAGATACTGTTTTAAAATGTAAAATGAAGTATCAATGTGTTATTTAGGTATAGTATTGCCTAAATTGATTCACACATTTATTTTGCACCATGATATGTTCATCATTTTTAACATGAGGAAAGCATGAATTAAGTTTCTTGAAGCTTCCATGTGAACACATTAGAAAAAAAATGATGTTCGGTAGTTGCACTAAAGTATCAAGTAATTAAGGGCAGATTTCCAATGTATGTTAGTAACTAAGAAGGAAATACACTTACCTTGTCTGCAATTTCACAGCAACAGTCCATCCAAAGGAAGTCTTGGATTAGATCATCATCTGTAACAAGAGAAAGCTGTTGCATTTCAAACACCAAAGCTGTTTATGTTAGAATGTATTTATAAATAAATAACAGATGGTCTTTCATTAAACCAAATAAAAGAAAATAAGCTAGACTCACCAGCAGAGAACAGAGAAATTGAGGGCAATAGGAGAGGTCAGGTGTGAAAAAAACTTACATCACAAAAGAAAACGAACTATACCAGAAAGGCGAGGTGGAAAATCTGGTGACTGCATTTCATCCATTCTCAGTAACAGCAGGCAAAGGTGAAAAATAACCAGTATTTTGTTCTATTGCCATAATTTCTTCCTGCATTACATGCTTCCAGGTGATAGCACACCATTATTTCAGAGGAACTACAGATGCTGAGATCCTGCACCTTGATTACCTGGCCGCCTTTATAGGGCAACACTTGCTTATTTTTGGTCAGTGCTTCATTGTCCATGACCACAGACTGTAATAACCACGAACTCTCTTTCATTCACTTCTGTATTTAAGGGTCAAATAAAAACCAGCTGTAATCTTCCACTATTACTTTAATGTCTTTGCTAAATTAAATAAATAGAAAACTTTATGTGAAAGAGACACAAATAAAGAAGAGATGCTCCATCTCCTTAGATTGTATTCCCATTCCATTTCTCCCTTCCGAAGTTTATTCCCACAGTAAATAACATGTTTAAGAGACAAAGAGTCCTTTTTTTAAACCTCATGTAAAACAAGGTGCACATTGTTTTACATGTATTTGTTGAAATAGGAAGGAAAATTATCATGAAATAAAAAGTAGCAAACCACCTTGGTTTCATTCGTAATTTAAAAAAGATACTTTTCATCAGTTTGGTAGCCCTTGTATTTTTAACTTAAGCTTTAAATATTTATATACCAAGATATACCAACAAAGCACTTTGATAAAAAATTGCCATTAGTTTAGATATGAAAAGCACTCTCGAAATTACTGAGCTTAGAGAACATTCTGTTCACTCAACGCATTCATAGCTCACATTATTAACCTACCAAATAATTTAAAGAAAGCTGTCATTTCCTGACGCTGAATAACTAAACATGGTCCCTTTAGACATTTATATTTCTGACTAGGGACCCCTTTTTCACGATTTTCTTGATGGTCTTTAAAAGCAGGTCGCTTTAGTCTAGAAAGTTTTTTTTGTTGATGTGATCTGGATGCACTTGATTTTACATGAACAGTGACAGTGGGAGGTGTCTGACACATCAGATTGTGTTTCATTTCGTTAAGCAAAGGTTCCTGTTAAAAAAATAAGAAGAAATTAACTGCAAAAATAGTCAGTTTCAGCACTAGTACATTTCTTTTGTTCACATGAAATGTTTCAGTAGAACTCATATGTCAGGTGGTGGAAAATTAATTTTATCAGTACTGATTAAGTCTTGTGCTCTAAGAGCCACGAAGAGTTTTTTGATTTAGTTCTAATTTTATAGAGCTTTCTATTTGTTCCTCAGTAGAAGGAGCCTTCAATTTTTCTTTCTCCAGTCAACTTTGGAAAACGGAAAAAGAGCCTTTCCAGAAAAAGTTGCTGTTTGCCAGGACCTTGTAACTCCACACACTTACTTAGATCTACCAAAAAGTCTGTATTTTTCCCCTCCGATTTGTGATTGTGTCTTTTTTTAAAAATACTGATAGAATTAATGCAGCAGAACTGTGAGTGAACATTAAATTCAAGTCTTCAGCTCCTAATTGCCATTGGGAATTAAACTTATCCTTCAAGTTGGACATACCCTGCAGGCACAAGCAAGGAAACATACCTATGGTGTTTGTAACCGCAAAATTTAAGGGAGAGTGAGGAAGGGTACTTTTTGCGGGATTAAATGTATTTACGTCTTCAGTAGGTCTTTCCGCAGGGGGCTGCTGGAGGCTGGCTCACAGCAGCCTACCTGGCTCCCCAGCTCTTAGGTGGCTGCCGCAGGAACCCGAAAGGCCCCTCAGGCGTGGCTGTGTTTTCGGCTCCTTGCGAGAAAGCCCAAAGCCGCCCGTGCCCGCGCCCGCCCCTCCCCGCCTCCCTCAGCCGTCTCCCCTCACGCCTCCGCGCCTCGAGTGGCGCCTCTCGCAGCCAATCAGCTTGTGAGGGGTAGCCGCTCCAGCCAATCGGGCGGCGAGAAGCTCTCCTCCCGCCCCTTCTGTTGCCGCCCAGGGCGCGGCAGCCAATAGGAGAGGGGCACGGAGGGGGCGCGGGGCATGGCGGCACCGCCTCTGGCCCCCCTCACCACCACGAGCCAGTCTCAAACCGGGCTTGGGTCTCTCAGCTGCCCAAGAGCACTGCAAAACCTCCCTTCCTTCCTTCCCTGGCTCTTTACATGGGCATGTAGTGACAGGATAAGGGGGAATGGATCCAACTTGAGACTAGGCTTAGGTTATAGATATTAGGCAGAACTTCTTTATTGTGAGAGTGGTGACAAGGTATAAGCTGCCCAGAGAAGCTGTGGCTGCCCCATCCCTGGAAGTGTTCAAAGCCAGGATGGATGGAGCTCTGAGCAACCTGGTCTACAGGGAGGTGTCTCCCTGCCCATGGCCGGGGGTTGGAACGAGATGATCCTTAAGGTTCCCTCAAACCCAAACCGTTCTGTGATTCTATGATTCAAACATCCCCCCAGGAGACACAGGACATGAAGGAGAAGGGATACCTGACTCTAAAGATCATTAAACACAGAGGTGCAGGATACCCTGCTGCTACCTTTCCTCAGAGGCAATTAATGCAGGTAGTAGTATGCAATTAGTCTAAGGCAAGTCTATTAAAATGGAATAATAAGAATAAAAAAAATCCCTTTGCTAATAAGCTTCAGAGTGAAATCTTACTGTTGCCTTTTCTTGTAAGATCTAAAAGTTTATCCTAGGAAGATGGCAAGACATACATCCATTTTCATTGTTTCCCCCTGTGCAGGCCAATTAAACTATAACTGGCCTCATTTGTTATGGTAATGAGAAGAGAGGCCTTTTTTACACCTTCCTCATCTTTTATTAATAATTTGCTAAATTATTTACGTGCTCTGAGTTAGTGAGCATAGTCAGGGAAAGATCATGCCAATTTGCTGATCAGGGAGAGAGATAAAACATATACCAAGTGGTAAATGTACCAACTAACAACATCTCTGTATAGAACAGGCTGAAATCAGGAAACTTGGTAGCCAGGTGGAGATAATACCAAATACATCAGCAGGGCAAAAGTCTATTTCTTTGAGGTTCTCTCTTCTTAGACACATATTCACAGTGAGCTACCCTGCATTAACTGTTCTTTTTTTTGCATATTACTTTTCATCTAAGGAATTCAAAGCACTCATCAATTAACGTCTGTTCATTTGATAACTATGAAAAACAGAGGAAGGGCTGGTTACAGAAACTTCCACATAACCATTTAATCTTTAAGACCAGGAAAAAATAATCTTTTTTTTCCCTATTGCAAAACATGAAGCTGAAATTATAATTGTGACATGCATGCTTCCTTATTCTTTACACCTTCACATCAATGAAAAGTGACTTAAAATGTCAATCTTTATCCACACAGAACTTCCTGTAAGTCTCCCGCTTCCAAAATAATTTTTGGGCAACAAAATATTAAAAGACTTCTTTTTTTCACTTACAAATCTATCACAATCAAGTTATTGAAGAGGTATTGTGACTCTTTCACCAGTGTACTGTCCCCAGCCTGCCAGGACTCAGGTCTCTGCTCTGATTCAGATCCATTGCACAGTGTCGGATCAGATCCTTGGGGAAACTGAACTTGTGAGAGAGAGCTGTGAGAATGTCTGGAACTCCACCTTTCTTTCCTTGCAGGATTTTGCAGCCTGAGGCAGGACTGAGATGGGGATGACTCAAGGATTCAACTTGGAAACATTATGGAAAAACATCAACATGGAAAGGTTGATGTCTGAACCCAGTGACAATAAGGAAACAGAACTTTACCTGACTCTAAGTCCTCTGCATGAGATAGTGAAATTAACTGGTTCCCAAGTTTGCTTTTTATTAACTACAATTTCTAGAAGGTTGTTGAGCAATTCATCCAAGAATATCGGGAAGAACGGAGCGTTTGGACTGCCAAGTCCCTCGCTGGACATCAGGGAGCGCTGTTTCACCAGCAATTTGAACCGAGACAATGCAGCATTTGTCCAGCATAGTACACAAGAGTGTCATCTTGAATCTCTTTCCTAACCCTTCCTGCAGGTGGATATTAAATTCGTTTAGCCACTCTTCGTCCTTATATGTAATCACAGATTGAAATTACATTTTTAATATACAAATTTATAATTTATTTTTATATGAATATGTGTATATCTTTCTTATTTTTATATTATTTATATGGATAAAATTATTAATACCTGGGCTTGGAAGACCTGAGATTCTTACAAAATCTTATTTCTGGAAAAAAAGAAAAAGAATTCCATATATACACTCGAACTCCATTATATGAGATATATAATTCTATAGCTATCCAGAATTTGGTCCAAAAAGACAGCTGCAGAGCAGTTTGATTCCTTTAAATGAAAAAAAGGACTTAAGATTTTTCAGTGAATGACTTATTTACAGATAGATTAAGAAGCATCACTGAAGAGAAACACAAGAATACTGTTTTTATAAGTTACATTTAGGATATACATACTTTTTTTTTAGATTTTGATATTTTCAAGATGCCTTTGGCCTCTGATATCCTTTCCAGTGAACTTTGTTTTTTGCCTAAGAAAGATAAAATACCACAGGTAAAACACCTGGTATTTCTTTCCAAACAAAGTCATGAAGAATCACCATTGATTCATTTAAATGCAGATCATTATCCATAATAAAATATGTATTTTTCAGTTAGAGACTTCTCCTGCTTCCTGCAGAGCGTGTAATAGGAAAAAAACTCTTTCTTCCCTGTAGAGATGACTGCAGACACTGCTGGGGGAACCTGGCCTCTTGATGAAACACATTCTAAATGAAATGCTCATGGATTGAGAGCTAAAGACCCATAGTGAAACTGAAACATGCATCTAAAAAGCAAACTTTGGACATGAGGTTAATTGTTTCAGAATAAAGGGTGTAGCAAGTCACAGGAGTAAATTAAAGATAAAAAGGAACAGATGAACCATCTGAACCCACATCTGTTACCAGAAACCTGTTTTATATGTGGGAAGAGAGAGTAAGGATTTAGATGAGTTGTGTGAAACAAATTATTAGGGCATCATGGTGCCTGGACTAAGACTAAGCATAACAGACTGAACACAGTTCACCAGTTTGCTACTGGGGGTAGCAGGTAAAGATACTGGAAAGGTGCCTTGCAGTTAAATCCTTGCTTTTGACATATGTTACAGTATGATTAAAATTAAAAATGGTTCATTTCCACTTAAGTGTATATCACTGATGGATGAATGGGCAGGAAAATTGTTTCCAGCTTTGTTTACTTGAAAAGAACATCTGAGCATACAGCAGTGTTTTATAACATTTAAGTCCAAAACAGCTGTAGTTATTCTCAGGTACTGAGAAATTCAGGAACTAGAAGGAAAAAATTGTTTGGAAATTATGCAGTGGACAAGTGTAGTGACTAGACTGATAGAGCAAATGGTAAAGGAAAGTGGAGGCTTCCAGCAATCACGGTGCATGTTCAAACCTGCTGCTCCTGCATACTTCAAAAGAGCCAAGCACTCTGCAGCAATCAATCTCCATAAAGTTCCTGGGACATGAGTTTGAACTTGTTCATTCCTACTGTAAATAGACTGATACATCCTGTGTGAACTTAACTAATTCAAAGCAGACAGGGGAAGCCTTTAAGATTTACTTTTAAGGATTGGCACCTGTGTGCTAGTTGTAAACGAAACAAAGTAGTCTTATCTGAAGAGTTGCAATTTCTCCGTAAAAATAGATGAGATAGAGTACATTAGGTCTTCACCATCACGTCACAAAAGATGAATGATATCTCTCAATATTATTAACTCAAAACTAGCCATGTGTATTTTACATTAAAGGGAAAGGAGATGAAAAGAACTGTTTTCCTTTAAGTGTTTTTTTGAACCTTCTGATGTCATCCACCATGTTCTAACTCTTTTTTAGCCACTGAAGGTTGCGTTTGGGATTTGCAAGTATTTAATAACCGTAACTATTTGTTACCCAGTTGTGCCCGTGCCGTTTCTTCATTCTGAATTGTGCAAAGAGCCCTAACAAACAGGACTCCTCTCTACCTTCCATGGCCCTGGAGCCATTTGTTCCAGATGCCAGGAGCACCAGGCTTGCTGAGAGGCAGGTGCGTGCCACTGTGCCCAGGGCACTGCCCACATGCTGTGCGTGCGCAGAGGGACTGCACTGCCTACTTTCACACTGGAAAGTTTGAACTTTCCACCTTTTCCTTTACTCCTCTTTCCTCTCAGAAAGAACTAACAAAGCCCATACTTCGCAAATCTCCCAGGTGAAAACGTAGCTGAACAGAGAAAGTTTCAAGAATTTGACTTAAGAAATCATTTTTATAAAATGTCATTAGC
The DNA here is from genome assembly GCA_013390045.1 of Picathartes gymnocephalus. Classification (NCBI taxonomy): domain Eukaryota; kingdom Metazoa; phylum Chordata; class Aves; order Passeriformes; family Picathartidae; genus Picathartes; species Picathartes gymnocephalus. The sequence continues at coordinate 212,384 of WEKY01020315.1, read as the reverse complement.
TAAAATGTGTTTGGTTCCATCTGGCAAATAACACAAATGCTTTGCCTCGCTGATGCAATGTTTACGTACACATTAACACACTAAGCTACAAAACATCCAAGTAACCTATTTTCCAGGAAATATATCTAACATAATTATCAACAGACATCAAAAGTAGAAAAACATTGGTGCTTTCAAAATAACATCCTAATTCTTTTCCTGAAGGCAAGTTTCCTAAATAATAGCTGTTTGAGTGGCTAAAGAATAGGTGGGAGCCTTCAAACTTCTAGCTAGCTGGCTTATGATTCTATAACTGGCCAAAATGTGTAAATTTCTCCAAATCTTTCTCATCTTGTTTTCCAGTTTCAAAGTCTACTGGTTACATAATTCAGGTCACAAACTCTTTCAAACACAGTACCTATTTATTCTCTGTTTTTATGCTGTTGAACACAATTGAATCTTTGTCCATGACCACAGCCCCTAAAATATTAAACAATAGTGGTAATTAAGACAGGACAATTTTTCTGTTATCAAGAGCCATATGTACATGGCATGGCATTCAAAAGACTCACCCCATGAAAGGATTAATCAAAAGTAGTGTAGCTATAATTTCTGAAGCAAGAGGAAATTGTTTTCATATGCAAATAATTTGGCTCCCATGCTCTCATAATGCTAAGAAAGGAGCAGCCTCAAGTTCAGTAGTGGGAAGGCAGAACTTCAAGGACAACCCTTTAGAGACTAAAACCAGACAGGTTAAAATGTCACCTGGAAAAAAGTCCAGGATTTACTTTTTTTAACTCACAACCAATGGTCCAGGCTCCACACAGTTAAATTAGAATTGCCACAGTTTGTTAAACACTGAATGCCCCTCCCATGAAGCAATGGGGTCTATAATTACGGCCACAACAGGTCAAAAAGCTTTCTTGTTTCTCCAAGTTCAGTAATCACAAGCTGTAAATGTTCTCTCACTCAGAGGTTGAAGCAATAAAATGACTAGTACAAGGGCTGTAAATTAAAGTGCAAAGAGAAACAGATGAACTTTGGTAACAGCTATTGCTAACTGAAAAAATAAGGGAAACTCATGAACTGTGAAGCAGTCACAACACAAAAGCAATCTATTTCAGCGAGGGACAAAAGAAGCACAACACTAATGGCACGCCCAGCTCTTTTAACCCCACTCTCTACTGTCCGTCGTGTCGGTGTATGCGGGATGAGATCTTTCTGCCCAGCTCATGGGTGTATTTATTCACCTTTGCTTGGGGTATGACTACGCACACAAATTAGCGTGAGGCAAGAGTGGGTGGGGATTTACAGCATGGTAGCAGCTCCCTGGAAACTGCCTGTGTGCATGCTGTGACCCTGTTTTCGTTGAGGAATACACGACTGCTGCTCGCTGCCAGGTCCAGCCGTGCCCTTGGGTTGTTACTGGGGGTTACCTGACGAACTGTAAATGCACACTTGGATTTACATCCCTAGCCCTATGGCAACCTGTACAAGTCCAGCACAAGGAAATCCAATGGCAGGTTTTATGACAGGAGTACTCAGTGTGCCTTCTGCTAACACCACATGGAGAGACAGGACTACTCTCTGTCTGTATAACCATCTGCTTCAGTTCTGCCTACAGCCCAGAGAGGTTGTCGCGCAATAAAGCACGTTAAAAACTACTTAGAACTCTCTCAAAGAGTTTTCAACAAGTGTTTTGACAAAGTCCCATCTGTATCTTCTTTCACAGAGGATGGCTAAAAAAGGGGGCGGGGGGAAGTAGCGTAGATACCGAAACTGAAACAATTTTAATGTAGACAGAGCTGCTTTTACTACGACTTGTGTTTCCCTTTCCAGCCCCTACAAACCTGAGAGACTGGGCATAGTATGAATTTAGAAGGTTTGCCTCGCTGCTGTGCAGTAGTCTGGATAAGGCGTTATTACGGTTTTTACATCTAATTCTGTTTATTTTAAGCAGCTTTGAATGCTGACAATAGATGTTCTAAAAATGCCATGGAGATGCATTTTCAGGTATGTAAAGATGAGGGTGACAAACCTGTTACTGGCCCCACCCTCTGGAGTTGAGACTAAACCCTGGCAAAGAGGTGAGGATACCACAACATATCAGACAGGTTGGTTTCTATAATCCCCAAAGACACAAATAGAACATACATTAATTGCATGAGCATTTCTCTCCTGTGGCTACACCCTGTATACTTTTATGAACCTCTGAACCAGCAGCCCTGTACCTCTTGGTAGCTACTCTTACTTTCAAAGGTCTCCAACCTGAAAGAGACCCAAGCTGGGGACTTCTGAAGCCAAAGACAGCTTTATGAGGGTTGCCACTGCCTCTGAACTAATTTCCATCTTCAGTGTGCTTGACAGTTTTATCAAAATACACAAGCACTGTGTTATTATTTTAAAAATAAGTCATGATCTAGAAACAGGTCAAAAAGACACAGATGTGTAAAACAGCTTTTTTGGTTTTTTGTTTTACAGTGTTTGGAAGTAGTTAGACAGTCTAGCAGAAAGGCATGACTGCTCATTTATTTTCTTATTGGCTCTATACTTGACCACCTCAATGTGGCCACAACATTTAAGTTCTCCAGGACTCCAAATGTTCTCATTATTCAAACCAGTGTAACAAGACTTACTTGTTTTCTGGTGGTTTTCAAACAGGCAGGAAAAATAAAATGCACAGAAGCACCAGTTTTATTACAGTCCTTTGAGCAGCAGTATGTGTCGATTTGTGACAACATGGAATCTTCAGAAGTACATCATGGACAAGGTACTATACATAATTTTTCAATATTGTCCTCTTCCTACAGTTCTTTCAAGGATTCATTCTATGCGGATGATGAAGTTTGACCAAAAAAAAGTTGAATGCAAACATTCTGAAGCTGTCCTAATAAAAAGCTCCTGAGCAAGTCTATAACATAACTAGATGTAGCAATGTCTGCTGTCCCAAATACCTGTTGGCACTTCCGAGCATCAGTGTTTCTGGTTGTTTCTCTCTTTGTCAGCCTTAACCAGTTAAAAGTCATCATGAATTTTCAAAAGTCATTAATTTTGTTAGAACAAGACTAATAAGACTACGTTTCACAATTTGGTATCATCCATGACCTATTTTGTAGGGATGAGACTCGGGTTATCTTCAGGAGGGTGCACCCAAAACCAATCAGGTTTGCAGCCTCTGGAGGATCTCAGTTAGACCGAGATTGCCCAATACCCCAGCAGCATTGATCACGCTGTCTCCACTCATCTCTCTGATCTGCTGACCACGGTGCATGTCACAGCCCCACCTTGCATCGTTTCCTGATACTTCACGAGTGACTCATATATCCTTGCGACTTTCCCTGAAAGCAGATTCTGTCCCTTTTCTCTGCTTGGGGAGTTTCACAAAGCCCACTCACCTCATTTCTAGTGAAGACCTGGAAATGACCTTATATCACAGTATCACACTAATTCTTACTGGCTTCAGAAAGAGCTCGATTTATCTCCTTGGATCTGCTTCACAATTCACTCAAGTCAACAGAAAATCTCCCACTGGAGTCAATGGCTCTTGAGTATTTTAATGAACTAATACTTTATTCTCCAAACAGGTCTGGAACAGATGTAAATTATGGAGCAAAAGCAGAAAAGTACAGATCACATGAATTTTCCTAATGTAAGTTTACATACTTTGTGTATGTAGAGTTTGGTAACCCAAATTTTTTTCCTTTTTGCCATATAGTAGAGCCAGCAATGTGCTCGTAGCATTTAAATTATAATTTGTCTGAGCTGTAATTATGCTTTAATAACAGTAAACCACAACTAGCCTACACTGCACTGCCTAATCAGCAGTCAGCTATTTGATAAGAGGAGGTATCTCCAACAGTTGATAAAATTATCCTGTTTATAACCAACATGCAAAGCCTTACCTGTAGAGCTGTGCACTGAGGAAAGTTAATATAGAATAGCCATTGAGTATGGTCACGCATTTCAGCACAAAGAGGTACAAGTACTACAAAAGGAACAAAAAAAGACACTGCCTCACCACCCTCCAGACACCAAAGTACCTGTGTAATAAACTTCAACACTCAGGCCCTTGTATCTGTTTAGCCTCATGTGTGCTTCACAGGCTTTAATTCTACCGAGAAGCTGCCCTCAAAATAACCTGGAAAGAGGGTAAGGTTAACAGTGGTCGCTCATTTCCATTGCCTCGCTGGTGATTGGCGTCAGGTAGAGTAACTCTCCTTCAAAAATACTGAGCAACGTTATAAAACAATAATTTCTTCACATTTGGAAATCTGGTGAGACCATGGATAGCAAGTTCCTTATTAGCCCCTGCAAATTGGAACCAGATTAAATGCTGTATTACAAAAAGCAGCATGATGCACCTATGTTTGTAGCAGAGTTATCTTAGTACTTCCTACAGGTGCCAACTCAGAGTTCGCAACATGTCACGACACAACAGTGCCAAAACACATTGTGAGAGGCTTTAGTCCACACAAATACCCCAAGACCATTCAGCTCCTAGACACTAAAGGTCATGTCTATTTTTTGACAACAAAGACACCTATGTGATATTTGAAGGTGGTTGTAGAAGCAGGGCTACTATCAGTAGTAGCCACTCCAAGATTTCAAGACTGCTTGGATTTGTAAAACTAGGTACAGAAGTTTACCTGCACAGAACAAAGATCAAGAGAAGAAAGACTAGCTGTACCCAGCCTGTTCTCTTCTGCAACCTTTATGTATTAAAAAATAAATAAATAAAGGCAAAAGCCTATAATAAAATTTATTGGTCCTTATTATCAAGGCTTACGTAGGTCAGCTTGGCAATTTAATAATGACTAGTTAGCTCTTGTCATCTTGAACAAACCAGTACTTTTAACATGGAATAAGAGGTTTATAGTAAGACAGGCATTTCTGAACCTATTGATCCTACTCATCTTTCTGGAAAATGCCATCACTTGACAAAAGCCATGTGAGAAGTCCATATCTGAGACTTTAGCGTTACCAAGGTCAAACGTTCATTTTGAGTCTTTGACAAGTTTATCAGAAGAATACAGTTATCAATCAGAAACCACACAAAACCACAATAAAAATCAAGATAAATGCTGCAAAACTCTGATTTGGGCTGTACCAGGAGTAAATCCAAAGAGCAGTCCTTTAACTTGGACCCATCTGAGACAGCAGCAGGGTACTGGAGACAAAAACAACATACAAACCCAGGTACAACACAAACACACCTGTGCACAGAGACAAAGACACTAAGATAGTTCACTGTCAGTTTCACTTCAAACATGCAAAGTTTTCAAGCAGTTTCACTTACTGAGGTCTGCATGTGCAAAAACAGAAATATGTTTTTATTGTACAGTGAACTGGTAAGAGGAAGCTTCAAGTCTTTGGGCAGATTCTCATGCTGGTTTTATGCCGTACTAAAATAACTTGTTTTTCTAGGGTGCCAATATATCTTTTAGAAAGATCTATGCGTACTTTTTAACTGAATAAATAAACTCAAGGTTCATAAAGCATTTCTAGTGTACCATACCTATCTTTTGTCTTCCATTTTGGCATTGCTGTTACACTTTGGAAAGCCATCTTAAAGTCTGCAGCCGGCTTTCCCACGTTTCCTCCTCGGCAGCCTGGCAGGGCTCTGGCACTACCTCCCATTTCGTAGGTTCCCACAAAGCTGCGCTGCTCAGAGGCAAAGCACTCTGGACTACTTTTTCCTGAGCGGGGAAATGAGGGGACTGCAGCACCAAGAGCGAATCTTCAGAGCAGCCCTGAGGTAGAGACACCTCCTATATATTCTAGAAAGGAACCAAAACCGAAAATAAAAACAAAACACATAACCAATAAAGATCCTTACGAAAGGGTTCATTCTATGCAGATGATCGTTCTGATTTTTAATTTACTGAGGAATTATCAGAATTTATGTCAAACACGGAGTCGCTCCCACAGCACCCGCGGATGCGAACAAAGCTCACTACAAAACGCGAGTATTCCCTGCTCGCTCTCAGCTCGCCGAGAGGGGAGTGGAAACAACCCTCCACCTGTCCCGAGGGAAGAGCGCGAAGCCACCAGGCCGGGGCAGGGACCTCGGGACCGCCCCGGCGCTCCGAAGGTCAGCGGCGGGCGCGGGAAGTCCCGGGCCAAGAGGGCTCTGCTCCCCCTGCCCGTGTGTCACAGGGCAAACACGCCCGGGAGCTCCCGGCGATGACTAACACTTTCCCCTCGACAGCGGGGCAGCTGTCCCCCAGCTCCCTGCGACGGCCCCAGCCCGCCGCCCCTCTGCTCGGGCGGGGTGGTTTCAGAACCTCGGTAAAAAGCAGGCGCGACCGCGCCCCGAGACGCCCCTCGCACCGCCGCTCCCCCTCCCCATTCCGCAGGACAGGCGCTCTTGGGGCCGGGCCGGGAGCGGGTCCCGCCCTGCCCATCCAGTTTCGCCCAGATGCGGGGGGGAGGAGGGGGCGGCGGTGGTTTAAGAGCGCGCCCGGCGGGCCCGGGGGTGGAGCCGCCGCCGCTCCCCCCGCGCGTCCCAGGCGTAACCGGAGCCGGGAGGGCGCGGCGCAGCCACCACCACCACCTGCGGAACCTGTCGGGCGGCTCACACCGCTGTGCCGCTGCTGCCGCGCTCGCACCGCTCCCCGTCCGCCCGCGTCCACGAGGACTTTCCCCCGGCCTCTCCGCGCCCCGCCGCCCGCCCCAGCCATGAAGCCGCTCTGCGGGGCTGCTCTCCTGCTGCTGCTCTGCGCTGCCGCCACTGCCCAGAACTGTGAGTGCCCGCACCCCTCAGTCCGCCTCGCTTCTGACTGGGCTCCCCCGCCCCGGCACCCACTCCCGCCCCTCCGCTCTCTAGGGGCCCAAGAGCGCCCCTTTGTCCGCGCCCCGACGGGAGCCCCAGGGCTGCGCAAGGAGCCCTCGCCCCACGCTTGGGAAGTGAGGGCGGGTGGCCGGGGGGAAGCTGGGGGTATGGGCACGCCACGCCCGGCCGCTGTGGGACGGCTTTGTCCGTCCTGCCCGGCGGCGGTGCCCCGCGGTGCCCAGCTCACGGCCGCGCTTCTCCTGCAGCGTGTGTCTGCGAGAAGAACAAGCGTGTCACCAACTGCAGGGTGGACAACGGGCAGTGCCGCTGCGAAGCCATCGGCTCCGGCACCACCGTGGACTGCACCACCCGTGAGTATAAGGGCACGGCCGGGTGGGTGGCAAGGAAATGTGCTCGTAGAGCGCCGGGGAATATGTGAGAATGACCCTTGAGATCCCAGCAAATAATGGCGGCAAGGAAGGAGCTCTTCTTCCTGGTCTTCCAGGTCAACTAGCGTTGGAAGATAAGCGTTCGGGGTTTCTCTGCTTGTACTGACGTAGGCTCCCCCGTCCTCCTCAATATTTGTTCTCCAGTGGTAAGAATTTCTTGAAGATTAATGTTTAGCCTCCTTGCAGGCACATATCCTCTCTTTTCCTACAAATCTGGAGAGGAAAGAGCCTTGTGACAAGACCTTACTCTGGGTTCAAGCTCAGCTAAGCTGTGAGCAAGCTTCTAGCTTGAGAGATGGAAGCTGTAAGTCCTTAGGCTGGACTCGTTAGGCCTCTGCCTTGAGAGGCTGACATACCCCAGCTGTATTGATTTTATGCACCACCTACATGTTAGGCATCTGCTCTTCCGTGCAATGGCTTCAGACCTGGGCGCTGCTGATGTAACCTTGTGTTTGTAGGGGCTGTTGTGGACATGCGTGGTCTGATGTTGCATAACGCGGCTTTCTGGTTATTTCTAGTGACTTCAAAATGCCTGCTGATGAAAGCAGAAGTGATGGGCTCAAAATCGGGTCGCCGTGAGAAACCAAAAGATGCGTTTGAAGATACCGATGGCCTCTATGATCCCGAGTGTGAAAATAATGGTGCTTTCAAGGCGAAGCAGTGCAATGGAACCACCTGTTGGTGTGTGAATACAGCTGGAGTTAGAAGAACTGACAAACATGATGCAGACTTGAAGTGCAATAAATTAGTCAGAACGACGTAAGTCTCAACAGGGTGTGCTGTGACATGGAAACGTTCCTGTATGAGGCTCTGCCTTGTGAGAATGATGCACTGGGGATGAATGAAGATGGAGCAATCAACACTTGGTTACTGCTGGGTTTTGTCAGAAACAGAGACATTGAATGGGTTTGGAAGAGACTTAGCTTGCTTTGGTTTTGTCTCACTCTTCTGGTTTTTTAGCCTAGGGTTAGATGTTTTTGGTATGTTTTATATGCATGTACTTCAAGAATATTCATTGTACTTCAGGTGGATCATCATTGAAATGAAACATGCTGAGAGAAATGTTCCTCTGAATGCTGAATCTTTAAAGAAGTAAGTGATGACAGTAATATATCATGGTACTGTATGCACGCCCTACTAGATATATAGTGTATTTCTAAATAGTTGCTTAAAAGCTTTGTCAGACCTGTGAACTCATTTGTAAGACATTTTAGAAGCGAGCTGCAGATTCTTCATAGAATTGCTTTAATTTGTATTTGAAACAAATTAGCTGCTAAAGAGATTCCCTTCCATTTAGAATTGATTGCTTGTTTTTTTCCCCCTCAAATCAATACACTAAAAGAAATGGAAGGTAATAGGTGAAACTGTTCAGAAAGTAAACTGACAAAAATGGTAGAAGGACTACATAGCTGCAGCAGGAGGAGAACAAGAGTTTAGCCTTTTCTTTTCATTTTGTTAAAACAAAACCCTACTTGTAGCTATTAGATCCCCTCCTTTCCAGAACAAAGCTGCTGCCCTCTAGCTCTCCTTCTGAACTGTTCAAACCGGTAAAACTCTTATGTCTAACAGAGGTGTTTATTTTACATCTGTGAGTGCATCTTCACTGTTAGGAGTTATTTGAACTCTAGTATGAAGAGAGTGTACTGGGTTTGGTTGGGGCAGAGTTAATTTTCTTGGTAGCAGTTGGTGTGGTGCTGCATTTTTAGACCAGTGACCAAAGTGGTGTTCATAAATCCACCAGTGTTTCAGCTGCTGCTGAACAGCACGTAGATCATGTCAAGGCCTTCTCAGACTCTCATTCTGCTGCCCCAGTGAGTAGGTTGGGGACGGGCAAGAGGCTGGGAAGGGGACAGGGCTGACCTGAATTGACTGAACAGATAGCCCATATTGTATAATGCCACGTTCAGCAATAAATCTGGGGGAAAGTCTTTTCCTAAGTGGCCATTGCTCAGAGGTTGGCTGGACATTGATCTGTCAGCGATGACTGATTGCTTTTACATCACTTGAGGTTTTGTATTTCCCCCACCCAGCCCTTTCACTTACCAGACTGACTTTATTTTAGCTGATGAGGGTTGGTTTGGTTTTTTTTCCTTGCTTTTGCCCTTCTGATTCTTTTCCCAACCCTGCTAGGGGGAAGTGAGTGAGAGCCTAGGTGAGGGTGTAGCTGCTGGCTGAGGTCCACCCACCACAGAGACTGCAGAAAAAAAAAAATTATGCTGGTCTTCTCTACTTCTTAAATTTATGATGTGTGAAATAGTACTGTTTTTAACAGCCATGGCTTTCATATCCTGACAGGTTTTTCACGGATACCATTACCAGTCGTTACCAGCTGGATGGCCGCTATATAAGCAGTGTTCTGGTAAGAGGCACATAATTAATGTTTAGTAAAGTATCAGAACTTAATTTTGTTGTGAGTAACTTTAAAAACTCTTATTTGGCTAATGCAGTACAGCATGAGTTTTAGTAGAAGCTCTCAAAATAGTGAGCAGTTAGCAAATAGCTGTATCTGAACTGAAATACTGAGAAACTACACGGCTTTCCTTAGTCTGTAGATGACTTCTTTGCTTCATTTAAAAAGTGGAATTTGAATCCTACTGTAAACAGTTGGCTTGAGTTTGAGAACCAGAAACTTGATCCAGGATATAAGTTCACAAACTGGATAATAATGTTTTGGTGAATATTTGATAGCTTGATTTAAAGTACCTCCTTCTTAATACCACACTTTTTTTTGCAGTATGAAAACCCTTACATTACTATTGATTTGAAGCAAAATTCCTCAAACAAATCGTTTGGAGATGTGGATATAGCTGATGTGGCCTACTACTTTGAAAAAGATGTAAGTGTGTCACCGGTAAAGTCTGCCAGAGGCTGGGTGTGTGTATTGCACTGAACTTGGGAGTCTGGCTGTGTACTGGCTAAAGCAAGGTGAATTATTCCTGTGATGAGATAAAAGCCTTACTACAGCGTGAACTAGCAAGTCTCTCCTTTCCTGTCTGTTTTAGGTAAAAGGTCAATCCATCTTTCATAATAATCCTGGGCTAAATGTCAGCATTGACAACGAAGAGGTGAAGCTTGAGAAGACAGTGGTCTACTACGTTGATGAAATAGCACCAGAGTTTTCCATGAAGTCGCTGACTCCCGGCCTTATTGCTGTCATTGTAGTGGTAGTAATAGCAATTGTGGCTGCAATTGTTGTTCTGGTAAGTTCTAACAAAGCTGCCAAGCAGAACGGTACTGGTACAATTTGGGAAGTAACAGTGTACGCGTTTGGACTCTGATGGAAAGTCTTCCTCTGTAAACTGGTTTGCTTCTTCAGACTTGGGAGGTGGGAAATTGGTGATGGGCACACTGTCACTGTTTCAGGTTACAACTGAAGGGTGTCGCCCCGAAAACAAGTACTGGGAACAATTCACAGAGGTGAACAAAGTACCTCCTGATTTAAAGTACTTGAGAGTGACAAACAACCTCGTTTGTACCTACCTCACTTTGAAAGGATGGGGAAAGGACAGCTTCTGTGTTTTTTAAAGTCAAAACCAGATGAACTTACTTGTATATCAAGACTTTAAAAATACTGCATCCTTCTCTTACAGGTCCTCACAAGGAGGAGGAAAGGGAAGTACGTGAAAGCTGAGGTAAATAATTTCTGTTTGTGGTGCATGTGTGGGGAGGAGGTTTACCAGAACCCAGAAACTCCTAAGTTTGCTGTAGGTTAAAAGCTGGCCTTGGGTGCTTCAGATGTGTTCAAGGAGACTGAAAGTATTCAAATTCTGTAGCTAGTTTTCACCTCTGTGTAGTTCTGCACTAGTTTCAGAGGCAACTGGTGATCTTCTGCTTTTCCCAGGGTTGAGGGGGTGGGGTTTGGTTTTTTTTGCAAGTTCTCTTTTACATGTGTATAGCAAAGGGCTGTGCATTCCACAGGAAGTGCTGATAGTCTTGTTCGGTGATGAAGACCTTTACTGAGGTATTTGCATGAATCTTGCAGTTTCCATTGAAGAGCTGCTTTACAGTGGAATAGTAAATGGTGCTTCACGGCCAAGTGTGGAGCTTTTAGTGAAGGAATCCAAGCAATGTTGTAGCTAAATAGTATTGTCTGCTTCCTGCGTGTACCCTAAGTAGTGCTTTTTTTCATTTTTTTTTTTCTTTTTTAATCTGGTGGGTTTGTCATGGTTGGTTCTGTTAATGTTGCATCAAATCCGTTTGCTAATGAAAATCTGGGCTGTTTAGTCCCGATGACTTATTGAGTCTTAAAGTTTAGAAGTAGCACAGATGTTGATCTCCCTCTTACCTCCTCCCCTCCAGGTGAAGGAAATGAACGAAATGCATAGAGGACTGAATGCTTAATTGAATCAACTGAAAACAAGCCAGATTCAAGCAAGAAGACAACAAAAACATTAGAGGCATGAATCTTAACTCTTAAAAGTTTCCTCCTGAAAGGGAGGCAATTGTGCTCACTTAATGATCGTTAAAACTCTTAACAGCCAAGACTGGTAACCATTCAACTACTTCTACTATTTGTTGAGAGTTAAATGCCCCATCTTACTCAAGTAAAACTTAACTATTGCTCCTTGATTTTATTATTTTTTTTTTTATGATGATGATGAAACAAGTTGACAACTGCTGTTACTAGGGTTTTGGAGCATACATGCCTAAATGGTTATTTTACCCTTGTGGGAGTTTTATTGAAAGTAATGATTTTGTAGCCATGTTGTAATGAGACTGTCTCCTGTATAACTGAACACAACGTTTTTATGGCAGTTTGTACATATTTGAAGTTGCTGTAACTTTTTTATGACTTGAATTAATAAAACTTTGAAACAGGCTTCTAATTCTTCCATGGTGAAATGATAACCTATCATGCTTACAAATTTGTAGTTTGATTCCTTAAAGCGAGGAACCTCATCATAGTTGAAAATATTCTAGAACTCCAATTAGCAGTTTTTATTAGCCATCTAGTATCTCAATAGCATGATATTTTTTCTTAAAGCTGTGAAAAGTATGCAACAAGAGTGAAAATATAATATACAGATTGTGTAAAAATCAACAGGCCGAGAATGTAGTAATTTCAGGAATGCACAGACTGACCTTTCCAATGCTATTGTAAGTATTTCGAATAAAATAAGCCTCTAACCTAGGACATCTCTGGTTCAGGGTTGGGGTTGGGCAGGCAGGGCATCTGATGGTGAAGCTGGAGGAGAGTAATTTCCCCCTTTATTTTGTCTGTGGCAAAGCTGTTGCACAGCAAGGAGCTGTTTCTGCTGTTATTCCTGCTCTCTGCCATAGATGCTGACCAGACTTCCACAGGCTCTCAGCCTCCCAGAGCCTGCCTTGGACATGAGAGCTTGCTTTGGCTGTCACTAACCTGTCCCATGGATGTTGGCTAGCAATCCCTCCAGCGTATCTGATTTATAAAGGAAACGCTGTATTCCTGTTGCCAAAGAAATAATGAGATGCAAGATAAGGAACTGAATGACAAACCTTGTTACTAATGTGTAGTGCGTGTTTTTGACCCACCCTGGCTAAAACAGGAAAAGTAGGATAAACTACTGAGAGGATATTCTATGTACTGTTAATGAAACTAAATGTGAAGCGCGCCCCATCAGTGTGCCTGCTAGATATCGCAGGGAAGTTGCTGAAATGTGGTGGTGGTGTTACCTCCACTGTCACAGCTCACCAGTATCCCTTCTGCCTTTCAACAGGGTGGTACCTCACATGCTTGCATTGCTGTGTTGGATATTGCATAAAAATCCTGAAGTAGGGACTTTACTGGAATGTTTTGCAGCCTTTTCAGGCAGATTTGTTAGTAATAACTTCTGTAGGGCGGGCTCTCCCTCTGCTGATCTGTGCCATTCCCCTTCTCCCCAGGCATGTGGGCGATCTGAGGTGTGATGAATTTTGTACAATTCTGTAAGCTGTAAACCAAATAAAGCCAAGTTTTCAGTAAGCTGGTCTTGTGCTGAGGTGTGTGTGTTATTGTCTTCCCCAATGCTTCAGTTTCCACCTCCTCTACTTCCTTAAATGTCTGCAGTACAGTAATCCTTACCATTTCTTTCTTCTCCCTAATGTTCTAATGTCATTGTTTTCTCTCCTCCTTCCCTCCCTCCCTGTTTCACACCACATTTTTGCCCGTGGGATGGAAAGAGGTGCTTTGTGCTGTGGCTGGGCTGGAGCTGCGCTTGTGCAGGCTTGACTGGATGGGCTGGTACATAGCTGCCGTGTGGCCTGGACCTTGTCCCAATCGGTTTGTTTGAACATCACCTTCTCCCTCCTTTTCCCACAGTACAGGGAGCCAGTCAGACACTTTTCCATTTTTCTTTTACTTAGTGGAGCTTTTTGTGTTGGATATGAAGCTTAGTGCTCTATCACGGTCTTCCTTGTCAAATTTGCCTGAAACCAGCCAAGGGATTAGAAAACCAGAAAGTTTACAGAAATTCTTAAAAAACCCCAGAGTTTAACGAAATCCATAACGAAAGGGAATGCACTGTTTCTAAACTCAGTTACTATGGTACTAACAAGGTCCTGTTCAGCTCTCAAAATGGTGATCAGTAATAGGTTTTTTTCATTATTTTCCTGTTCTAAATAGTTTTATTGACATATTGGCTTTTGTGTCGTTCTGTTTGCTAAACACTGCACTTGTCCAGGTATATTAGAGTGTGTGTTTATAGGGAAATGGAAAAGGATGGGGTGAAAGTACCTGAGAAATTAGTGTATTGGTATCCTGCAACTTTTCGTGTTTTACAGATTTTTATACCAAGAGGAAACTAATGTGCTGAAATTAAAAAAAAAAAAGGCCATTATCAGATTATGTCAACTCTGCACATGTGCATGTGATAATTCTTCTCATATATAGAGCAATGTGGCAAAAAGTTATTGCTACTGAAAAATAATATGGTATTGAATAGCAAAATATTAAATAGTAACTATTTTGATACTTGGATACAACTTTTGATACTATTGGAAAATATTCAGCAAAGTTTAAAAGAGAGTTTTCTGTAAAAGAAACAAATTAATAGAACTTGATAAAGGACCAGTAATCTCTGCATCAATTTTTAACTAGGTAAATATTTTGATAGTTCCATTTGCCTTATTCATTAACTTCCTTATGTGAAGGAGCATATTTTTAAAATCTAAAGTTCTACACAAAGTTGAGATACCATGTTTCCTCTCTTTCCAGGTAATGTCAATTTTGAGGAAGCATATGAAGGGCAGATTGAAAATGTATTAAGACTGGAAAAATGAGGTTTTTTTGTTACAGAAAGGGATAGACACAAACTGTGCAAGAAACCCCAGTAATAATACATATCTGAGTGCCTATGTACAACGTGGGAAAATAGTGTTTGTATAGGCAAGTGGAAATCTATTACTTCCTCATGAATTATTACACTATTATTACTCCTGAGTAAAATTAAATACATGTTTATGCAAAGACAATGACAGACTTTTTAGAAGAGATTATGCAAATAGTATATTTGAAAAAGCATGACAAATAAAGTCTATTCAACTTTCTTCTAAGACCTAAATGATGCCAAAGCATGGTTTCCACAGCTAGAAAATGAAAGATCAGTGTTGCATGTGTGAGGTCTGTTGACAGTACTGTACCCATTACCCTCCTGAACAGTCACAGTGGTTTGGTAAGAGGAATAACACTGTTTGTGAACCATGTTTATTTATATCCTCACCTGCTGGACTTTGATCACCAGAACACAGTGACTTTGGATGACATGAAATAGCCAGAAAAAATTCTAGGGAATTAAAAATGCAAGCAGGTCTGCTGCTGCAACTTTACAAGTGCTAGTTAGGGAATTCTAGCAGCTCCCAGGAGAGGCTGCAGTCTGGTAAAGGTCCATCCCAGGCCACGCAGGCAGGGGTGCCTTGTATGTTCAGAATAGATGGGCCCAAACCCAGGGAGTTTTATGAACCTTGTTAAAATCCTTGTCCTAGCAGCGGCATGCAAGGGCAGACATGCACAAAAAGCAGGTGTGTGATGTTAGGGGAAACACTGGCCAGATTGTAGTGTGTGAAAACCTCACACATGTAAGAAGTGTTTTTTTCTCTACTATCCTCTAAATGCACTACAGAATTCTTACACTTGCCTGCCAAGTAGAGCATGGCTGTGCCAAATCTGAGTGAAAAAGGTAAACCAAACAAAGTTAATAGGTTCTTTACAAGGCAACGGCCATATTTTCTGTTTTTAAACTTACATTATCTAAATATTCTTACCTTGTTAATGTTAAGTCTTTGCTGCACAATGTGTGTGCACACACAGATACACATCAGTCTGATACCAGATTTTCTGGTGACAACCCCACCAGCTGGACAGCATTAGAGTTGCCACTGATCACAGCTGTATAGTAATTAACCACTGGTGAAAAAGAATTCATATTTTCTCTTTTTTTTTCCTGTAAAGTGGTTAAAGGACATCCATACTCCTACCTGAAAAGCCACCGTAGCTTTTCTCTATATGGTACTTATGCCTAAGAAGGCAAAAAAATTAATTAACGACGAGATTAGCAGCAGTTTTCCTCCTGCCATGGGCATAACAATTACAGACATCTTCTCATTCCCGTCGCTGCTGGTAGGCACGGGAAACAGCAGGGAGTGTTCTGTTGCACACAGCACAGTGAAAGAAGACAGCCTGGCGACAGGGCTGAGCTGTGCGGATCAGCCGGTCCCTGCTGGAGCTGCCCGGGAAGAACAGCGGGACACAGACAATGGTAGCGGCTCCAAGGGCGGGCGCTCAGTGCTGAGCTGCTCTGTGCAAGGGAACGCAAGTGCTGCTCACGGGCTGTGCTGACCCGGCTCAGGGCATTAGCGGCCGCATCGGGGGGAGGAGGCTCGCTGCGAACGGGAGCCCGCGGAGCCGCCCTGAGCAAAGCGCTGGACGAGGAGCTGCAGCCAGCCCGGGGCAGAGAGAGGGGAACGCTGAGACACGCAGCAATTACAACTTAGCAGACATTATTTTACCGCTTTTGAAGATGACAATGAAGTCCCTGGAGTCCACTCTGTCTCCAGATGTTTGTATGGGACACTCCTTTTCTCCCTGTCCTGTCTCCTGCCTGATCGGTAGCCACCAGTGTGTACAAAGCCAAGCAGTCCCAGCTATTCAAAATGGGTATTCTGGGCTGACCCGGTATTACCAAGGTTGCCTGACGCTGTGAGTGCATTCCCAAGGTAATGTATTTGCCAAATGACAGTTGTTCAGGCTGAATTTTACTATGTAACTATTGCTGCAGGAAAGCACTTTTGGTTGAGGGAAGTATCAGACCAGATAATTCAGCTACTTCTGAAAAGAAGGCTAGGAAAAGTACACTTGCTCATAGTGGAAATAAATATATTTGGCTTGCCAGAGCAGTGTCATTTTTAGAGCTGTTATGGAGATAAGAGGAAGATTTGGGGCAACTACAAAGCTGTCAAAGCTCCAGAGACCTGCCTGCTTTGCTCCTTCCTTCCTAAGTCAATTTAAGGCAGATTGGACTTTCTCTTCTCCACAAGAGCCGCCTGTGATCCTTCAGCAAATACATTCACGGAAGGGGTTTGAAGGCCTTTGCTGGGAAAGCTGTGTTACCTCAGGGGTACAGCACTGGGGTTTGGGAGGAGAAGGCTGAAATGTGGATAGGAAGCCAAGAGTGACACCAGGCAGGAATGGGGCAGAGGTGGGGACACCAAAATGTTCCCTGGGGTGGAATGGGCAGCATGTGGCAACACCTTCAGACCAGAGTGGTCCAGTAAAAAGTTAGCTTAGTGTGAAAACCTGAAGTAGTTCTTGAGTGGGCATCTGAGGGCCTTTTGGAAAGCACCTGTTGACTCCAAGAAATATAAAAGATGAGCACATGGATTCACCGGTTGGAAAGAAGAGAGAAGCTGGGTGAAAAAAACCTAGAAATAGAGGTCCCAAAAGCATTCCTTAGTTGGAACCAGCTGGGAAGGAGGAAGAAAAGGATGGGATATGAGTTTTGGGAAGCTAACAGGGTAGAAATGAGAGAGAAAGCAATGGTGGGCAAATGTGGGGATGTAGCATCAAGGTACACAAATCAGAACATAACATTATGCAAGAAATACTGAGGCATGTAAAATAGAAGATGTGTTTTGTCTATAGGTGATACTGTGCAGGCAGCTGGATTGGGGTACAAGATTTTGGGAATTGGGATACAATGGTTTCTGGTTGGAAAGATGAAAAGCAGTGCAAGGCAAGAGAAGTTTCCAAGAAGACTTGACTTAGCTGAGGAAACATGGCATTTCTCTTTATTCTTACACAATAATCACTAAAAGTTGTTGCCTATACTGTTTCTACTCCTTTGTGCCTTTATAGTACAAGATAAAACAGGCAAACGAAAGAAAAATGCTTAGGACAGCACAAGGAAAAGAGCACGAAAAATCAAGAACCTAAAGCATTCTGGGCACGAGGACCAGCCAGGGCCCGGGATAGCCCTGAGTGCCACAGGCCAGTCCGTGCCCTTTCTGTCCCTGGGCTGGCTGGGTAATCCCTGTGTGTAAATGGGGGTCAAGCCTTGGGTTTTTTGGCCATTTGCCCTGTTCCTTGTGCTGCCCGGGAGGAGTGACCCCCGCTGTAAGGAGGGCAAGAGCCGCTCTCTCTTTGCACACGGGGTCTCTGGACATCATTCCTGCTGTAAGCAGAGGGGGGCCTGTCACCTACAGCCCCTGGCAGCGTCACTGACCCGGGTGACAGCCCTGCCCTCGGGCTGTGCTCCAGCACTCGCCTTCTGGCAGCCCCTACAGGACACTCTTCTCCTCATAGAGTACAGGCAGTGACCACCTCGGCACGGCTGCTGGGGCACACTGGTTGTCCGGCATTAGGTTGGGCATTATTCTGCCCGGGGAGGTGGTGCAGTCACCGTCCCTGGAGTGTTTAAGGAAAGGCTCCACGCGGCACTCGGTGCCATGGTCTGGTCGGCACGGCGGCGTCGGGTCGCAGGTTGGACTCCATGATCGCAGAGGTGTTTTCCAACCCGATGGATTCGGTAGTTCCGTGATGAGGGCAGCACGGAGCCCCGGCCAGGCGGCCCCGCCGTTGCCATGGCGGCCGCGCGCCGCG